>CAUYTI010134382.1:0-52030 GCA_963575145.1 Galago senegalensis | reverse complement strand
GACTGAGTACATTGGATACTTTTTCTTCCATTCTTGAGATACTTTGCTAAGAAGAATATGTTCCAGCTCCATCCATGTAAACATGTAAGAGGCAAAGTCTCTATCTTTCTTTAAGGCAGCATAATATTCCATGGTGTACATATGCCACAATTTATTGATTCATTCATGGATCAATGCCCAGGGTGACACTTTCAGGACTGGTGGGGGTTTGGCAACTTCTCTGAAGCCCAGAAGAGAATAGTGCTCACAACTTTACCACCATGAATGACAAAGGCACAGAGAAGGGTAAAGGGCTCACTTCCTCTTCTCTTGCAAAGTCTTTATCTGGCAGGACAAGGTTTACAGAAATGCCAATTTTCCTTGAGTAAGATCCTCTATAGAAATTTAGGAGCTCAGCTATGTCGCAGCAGAATATAGGAGGCTCTGCTTGACAAGCTGTATTTAAACTCATGGAGGAACCTAGTGGTTTGGTTGGTGCATTTCATCTCGCCTCTTGGGATCCCAGTCCTTCTGTGTCCATGGTAACCACCTTCCTACTTGGAAGACTTAAAGGAGCCAAAGAGAACACAGACCTACAAAGGGCTTTCTCTTTGATCTGCAGCTGGGCTCTCGTGACTTGTTGGTCACTCCTGAACTCTCATATCTACCCTGCTAAGATGAAGAACACTCTGAGGTCCAGTTGCACTCCTGGTCTTTGGCTGTCTTGGATTTCCTCATCAACCTCAAGTTTTTGCCCCCCAGCTCCTTTTTTGCCCCATCATTTGCTTGGGTCCAGCTTAGGATTTCATAAGGACCTGGATCCTTTCTCTAAGCCAAGATCAGCTGCCTTGGTGTTGCCATGGACAGCTTCTTAGAACAAAGGCACATGGGGTTGGATCCAAAACACACAGCAAAGAAGTCTCATAGTCCCTTCTCAGACCCAGGATTTCTTTATGCTTGATGTTCCATTATTGGAATGCAGTGACATTTATGTACATCCTACTGTTCTAAGTCCTTACTGAAGTCTTATTTTTCCCATATGTCTGTCTCCTAAGGCTACATGTTCTCATGTGGTGCACAAAGTTAGTCACTGATGCAGACATTGGCCTGCTGTGGGTTTGTCAAAAAGTGACATGAATTTTGGGGAAATTTTTGAAGAACCATCCAAAGACAGGTAAATACTGCACTACATCTTATACTTTTTTCCCCTATTACTTCTCTACTAATTATGCTATCGTGCTGCAAAAAGAAAATACTAATGTTTATTTTGTTTTTTAGTTATGGGTTTGACATTTTGCATGGTCCAGCTTTGGAGCACTAGGCAAGAGCCCTATGACTAGACCTAATGATATCCTTTTACCTTTTTAAAATTGAAATCATTTTACAAGCCTCAAGATGCCTCAGACTCTAAGTTTACATGAAGTAACTGACTTGTTAGAGACAGATGACAGCACAGAAGCAAGTGCTATAGTGATGCAAGCACCTGGAAATGCAACAGCACATTTCTGATGAGGATTCAGGAGATTAAGAAGATAGAACAATAAAGAATCTGCCAGGTTCTTTGCTGCCCACCTGTGTATCTTATTCAAGATGGCCATGACGCTGAGTGTCACCCAGATGATCCCTCATATGTGCCTGAAGTGGACTCTCTTGACGATGAAGTTCCATGTTTATCTACTGCACAGCAACCTCCTCCATCAAAGAAAAGGAAAGTTGTTCACAAATGGAAAAAAGTTGACTTAACTGCATAACGCATAGCAGGTAGATTTACAAAATTGACAAATGATTTCTTCACCACAATGAGAACCCCCACAGAAATTCTCAAACTTTTTCTTGATAATGAGGTCATTGAGCTCATTGCCACACATTCCAACTTATACACTGCAAGTAAGGTTATAAGTCTTGACTTGATTAATTCCTGAATTCAAATTTTTGGGGGGAATTATTCTTCCAAATGGATACAGTTGGGGGAATTATTCTTCCAAATGGATACACCTTCAGTTCCTGGAAGGTGAATGTTCTGGGAACAAAGAACAAATGTTCTGCCATGTTATTCTTCTTAGTTAAGTGTCTCAAGAATGGAAGAAAAAGTGTCCAATGTACTCAGCCCTACTATGAAACTAATTTATAGCTTTCATATGAAAGCTATAACCCAATTGTAGCCCAAGAATATGGGGAAAGGGAAAAGGGAGGGGGGTGGGGGGAAGATGGGTCGAGGGAAGGTAATTGGTGGGACCACACTTATGGTATATCTTACAAGGGTATATGTGAAACTAAATGTAGAATATGAATGTCTTAACACAATAACTAAGAAAATGCCATGAAGGCTATGTTAACCAGTTTGATAAAAATATTTCAAATTGTATATAAAACCAGCAAATTGTACCCCATGACTCCATTAATGTACACAGCTATGATTTAAGAAAATTAAAAAAAATCTTTATTTTCTAATTTGTATGTTGCTGACAATGCAATTTTTGACCCAAAGAACAAGTTTTCCAAGTTGCAAACTCTTACAAGCACACTCAGTGAAAGATGTATGGAATTGTTTCCACAGAAATGTATTTCAGCATTGATGAGTGCATGGTTTCTTATTTTGGTAGTCACAGATGCAAACAATTTATTGGAGGACTGCCAATTCAACTCGGCTGTAAGTTTTGTTATGATGCAACACATCTGGGCTACATTTGCTGGTTTCAGCTGTATCCCAGTAAAAACCCAAACACTAAACATGAGGAATGCAATGTTGGTGCATCACCTGTACTTCAGTTTAGTGAGGCACTTACTGGGGCACACCCTGGGCAATACCATTTTGTATTTGACAACTTTTTCACGAGTACTGCACTGCTTGATAACCTCAGTTCAATTGAACATCAGGCAACAGGTACAGTGAGAAAGGATCAGAAAGCTCTGCTGGAATCAGATGTAGCTCTGAAGATAAAAGAACAAGGCACATTCAGTCATTGAATTGATGGCAAAGGCAATACAGTCTGCAGATGGAATGATAACAGTTTGGCCACTATTGCCTTATCTGGTGCTGGTATCAATCTCCTGTGTCTTGTCAATTGTTATTACCAGAAACTGAAAAAAAAAATCCAAGTTCAGCAGCCAAACATGATCAAAGTGGATAACCATTTCATGGGAGGTGTAGTCAAAGGGGATGATGATATTGATAAATTTTGGAACTCCATCATGGAAATTGTATTCAAGCCCTATTGTTTATTGGTCTTATGAAATGCTTGGTAACTGCATCAAACATATAATGAGAAGCCACTAGACTTTTTGGGGTTTCACTGATGTGTGGTATGCCATTATCCACAGATCTATGATCATCCTCCAGAGCCTGGCTGAAGAGGAAAATCTTCTCAGCAGCACAACTTTTGTTCACATTATGATGGCGTGAATCACATGATAGTCAAACAGGGGAAGCAGGCTTGGTGCCTGTAGCTCAGCAGCTAGGGCACCAGCTACATACACTGGAGCTGGAGGGTTCGAATCCAGCCTGGGACTGTGAAACAACAATGACAACTACAAACAAAATAATAGCCGGGCACTTATAGTCCCAGCTATATGGGGGGCTTAGGCAAGAGAATTGCTTAAGCACAAGAGTTTGAGATTGCTGTGAGTTATGATGTCATAGCCCTCTACTGAGGGCAACATAGAGAGACTCTCTAAATAAATAAATAAATAAATAAACAAATAAATGCATAAATAAAATGAAACAGAAGAAAATGCAATGCCCTGAATGTTATATGTTATAAGAACAACAGTTTTAAATGTGAACAATGTAATGTTGCCTTACAGGTAAGGTGTTTGTTGAATATCACACTTAGTAGTTGTCAGCACCTGCTGAGATCAGAAACATAATTTTTACATTGTGTACAATGTAGCTATGGTTTTGCCTAGTATTCCATCTTTGGAATGACATATAACTATGAAATAAAGTAATTATTTTTTCTCTTCAAATTCCTGTTCCTTGAAATTTTCTAGGTAACATATATGGATTTCATGCAAAAGTTTCAATCTTTGGCATAAGTGGGTTAATAATTAATAACAGCATTCATTGATAGCATATTCCCGCACACCTGCAAATATTGTCTATACAATTAAATGTTATCAAAACAAACACTGCAGTCAATAAACATCCAATATATAGAATGACAGGGCATGGGTCAGAACCTGACTCTATCTTGCAGGCAGGTTGTGGGGAGTGAGCTTGACAAATACACTGCTGAGTGCCTTAAGCTGATTGATGGGAGATGTAAATGAGAATGATGAGGCTACAAGGTCAGGCTACGATCACCTGGGTTTCTGATCCCACTCTCCAGACCAGATATCTACACAGTCCAAGGTATCTCTCATATGTCACCTGACCATGGCATTGCCTGTCCTAGGAGGAAGTTTGGCCTAGTCCCAAGGACTAGAAGGACAAGACATTTACAGTTTACTGAGCATCTGTAAGTAGCATTTGGCCCTTCAGCGTCTAGTTTGAAGTGGTCATTGTGAGAAGTCTCTATCCTGTTAATTTCTCTGGTCAGAAGGAGATAGTGTTGATTGAAAATGAATAACATCAGATTTGTAACCCAACGGGATTGTTATAAATTCAACATTCAAATAATTTGACCATATATGAATATATACTAAATAAGCATACTGAATATTAATAAGAGAAACATATTATGGGTGCAGTCAGAGAAATGGGAGAAATGCTGGACTGTGGCTGGACTGTTCAGAAAAAAAAATGAAAATAAGGCAAAAGAAGGAGTTTGATGAAATTGATACTTGTTCCCAATACTTGAGGAGTATGAATGATTGACATGATATTTAAAACAAAAATAAAAGAATAAATCATGTTTCCTAACTAATATCTTTACTTATATGTAAATTTCATTTTTATATCTCTCACTACAGCAAAAATTATTATAGGATTTTGCTATCTATAAAGCACATTGTATTTTCTCAGTAAGATTCTGTTCAGTTTTATCTTGCATTTTTATCTTTATAATACTGTGTTAAAGTCATATTAAGTTAACACTCATCCATTCAACAGCATGGTTTGGACTGTACCTATCTAACAAAGATGTCCTCCAAGCCCCCAAAGAATTTCTGAGTGAGCTCATTGGATCCATGGAAGGTGCTGAGTGTGCAAAGGCATATGAGTGTGGATATCTATAAACATGAGTGTGTTCGTAAGATCTCTGCACAATGTATGGCTGAATTGACAGGGGTTCCTTCTTTCATAAAATGAAGAAAAGTTTTATTCTCCCAGGTGCCTACCTATCTACACCAGAAGGACCTTGTGGTCCCAGGGGAAAATTGATTGAGAAGTTCCCAGAAGGCAGAGTTTGTGAGGCTTTAGGGGTATAGCTACCCTCCAACACTGCTGAAAAGCTCCAATATCAGTAGAACAAGAATTCATCCTTCACATTCTCTGTAAGTGAAACTGGATAAAAGGTGTAATGGGGAGGCTATACCAAGAGTATCCAGAGCACCTAAGGGAGATATGCCTTCAGTGCCAGACTGTGTTCCTTTCCATTCCCAGATCCAGACTGCTAAGTAGCCTGAAAATGGAGTAGAAGAGATCATATTCTCTCTTGGGTCAAGGAGACCACGTGTTAGCCTGTTCTCTGGGATCTTCTCTCCTTTGTCCTACTCTAGGTTCTTGGCAGTGCCTAAAATGCAGATAAGCTGAAGTCTGTCCAGAAGAGATTGATGGGTAGGAAAAGAACTATAAAGTACATATCTGGTTAAGAAAATTTGGATTTCTCAACTATGAATATAAAAATTTTAGGACTCTAGGACAAAGAATACACCTACAAATGCTTAAATTATATGCTAGGAATTGAATTTAGTTTACATAAATTCAGAGGTTTGAAATAAAGACCACAGATGGGGGTAATTGTGATTTAGTATGTAGTTCAATGGATTTCTGCTAAATCTTAAGAACTACTAAAAGCTACTTCTACCAAAAACAGAAAACTATGCCAAGAGGACCAGAAGATCAATGAGCTACCTGTCACCGGATCCACTCAGTAATGTCAGAAATTATATGGGGCAAAGATGTCTCACAAGCTTGTGTAAGACTTGGGAAGGTAGGTGATATTTAACACCTGGGAAAGGCTTAGGCTGCAAGTCTCTGCTGTTAGTCTTTGACCTTGACTTCTCTGGCTTCCTCATCCTGCCTGTGACCGGATGTAGAAAACATCATCTCTCTATATCCTCAGCTCTAACCCTGCCATTGGCACATCCCAAGCGCAAACCAAGACTGAAAGAGGAGAGGAGGAAAAGAGCAAGTGTGTTCTCACTTGCTTTCCTCCTAGGTCTGAGTAAGTTATTGAAAGATTTATGTAGGTCCAGGTAGGTTGTTCAAAGAATTATATTTGAAGAGTATGCAAGAATATTCCAGAAAAATAGAGAAGGAACAAAAGAAGGGTCAGTGAGTGAAGGGAAGAGATAAAATAATCCTCCTATATATAATCCTGAGAAGTTTCATGCTAGTGAAAAAGTAAATATTTTAAAGCTCTTCCAAAAACAAAAACTTATTTTTCACCCCAGGCGTCTCCATGGATCCTCAGGCCTGAATCTCTAAATCTTGCATTTGGCTCTACCCTCCAAAGGTCACTGCGAGTTTCTCCCTGTTTAATTTCATTCTTTCTAGGAGTATATTGTGATCCCTGAAGAAGAAAATCTTCCTGGACATGGTGAGATTCGAGGCCGTGATTTTGGAACATAAAAACTTTTCAGAGGGTAGAATCAGAGGGTGCAATCGGCAAAAAATAAAAGACAAAAAACTGAATGAGGAACGTTGTGTTTAAAAGAGACATTAGGCATTTAACAGCCTGAAGTTGTACAAGCTATGGCCACAAACAAAGGCAGTAGGGTTGGATCAATTGTGTCAGTTCTGGGCTTAATGTGTCCTATTAGATTGTGCTCTAAGCTCACATGTGAATGTATTCAAAGAGAAAGAGAAAAAAAAAAGGCAGAGTTCAGTGAACATAGTGCCCAGAAGGTAGTGAATAATCTCTAATAGCCAACTCAAGTGTGTCAATTATGTTCTGTGCATTACTATCTTAAAGGCAGCCTCCATTTCCAGTGTTCCTATTCTCAATAGCCACTCCACTAAGGAAAAGCACAAAACTACTAGACAGGAGAAACACAGATTGGAGGATGGCAGGGATGAAGTTATGAAAGAGAAAAGGAAATCGGAGCATATAGTGATTGAAATGATTTTGTCATCTATATTGAATCCTTAAGGGTTTGGCCCCTTCAGACTGAAAGCAGGAAAACAATGAGACACGACATAAAAGTGAACTAAGGGAAGAATTGGGCCCTATGAACAGTGGAAAGCAGGAGTTAGTTCTAACAGGAAGGAAAGAGACATTTCAGAGTGCTGGAAAATTTCCTTTAGGATTATGTATGCCTGAGGAATAAGAATGGGGAAGAAAAACCTTAAAAGATATATAAAAGAAAAATGCCAAGTAACATATGTGTTTCTATTCATAGGGCACTGGACACAGACATTGCATATTTTCACTGTCCTTGGACCGAAAGAAATCATTTAGTCTTTTATCTTTCCCAAACCATGGAAAACCACTAAATTTTAATTTGTCTATGTGAAAGATAATTGTTACAGTAGTCAACTTACCCTATGACTTCAGAATATCTTGAGTGCAAATGAAACAGTTTAAAGTTTATTTAAAACTTGCAAAGCCATTTCTAATGTACACAATTATCAATAAGAGAAAGCAGTTGGGAGATTCTCTCAAATTCTTCCAAATATCAGGAGGGAGGGCCATGCCTGGCAGACTTGAAAGGGAATGAGAGGTTCCAGAGGAGAGAAGACAAAAAACCTGGGAGGGATGGCCTGGCTTATCCTCCCAGGGGGAGCAAAAGAACAGCTAAGCAAGGGCAGGAACTGCATTTGGGGACCAGGAAAGACATAACTAAAACCAAAAATACTATTTGAACTTTTTCCAAAGTGTAACTTTCTGTCAGTATGAAAATAGTGGACAGTTCATTGCTTTGTTACAACTTCCTTTCTTGCCATGATCCCAAAACTATTTCTTCTCTAATGGATTCAATGTTAAAAATTATTATGTTATGGGAGAAGTTTGTTTCCTTTTTATAGGATTGATGGGTCAAGTCCACATCCTGGAATTATTTCTTATGTCTGAAAACCTTTAAAAATTAATTCAATCTGATCTTCTGTATTAGGCATAATTAGGATTAGGATAATACATGGTTCACTACAAAAGTTTTGATACAGACTGTTATGGTCCTTATTTCACTGCCAAGAACCACAGGCAACAGCATCTTCTCTGATTTACCCACGTAAGTTTCAATTGTTAGGCTTATCTCTATTACTAGGGGGAGGTTCTTTATTGCCATCTGTGTGGATGTTATGTTTCTTAACTTTTGTGTATCTCCAAACTTTCATAATGACCCACATGCCATCATTTTATTTGCAATTATTGTTCACCATTATATCCCCCATGTTAGAGTTAGTTCTTCCCTCCACTTTTGTAATAATTTGTATGTGACTCTGTTATTGTTCATTTATCATTTGTTTTTATTACCCAACATCTGCCAGGGAAGCTATATTTTTTTTCTTTGAGAATGAGGATAGTTCCTTTTCCAATTTTGTCTCCCTATTACCTAACAAAATGCTAGTGCAAAAGGCTGAATGATAAGAGCATAACAGCAACATTGAATTACTGTCTGGATGGGATACTTATGGGATATCTTGTTCATTATATTTGAGATGGAAAAGGGAAATGGGAAGGGAATAAAAAAACTTTAAGGATGAACTTGACCATTCCCATGCTACTACTATCAGAGGAACCAATTTACCACTTAGTACAGTGGTTCTCAACCTGTGAGTTGTGACCCACAGGAACTGCATTAAAAGGTAGTGGCGTTCAGAAGGTTGGAACCACTGATCAAGTTTAGGACAAGTATTGCTCCATTGTAGATATGTGGAATTACTTGTGCTCCTTTTAATGCTATTTGTTCTTGAAGTTAGAAATCATATAAATATGAAGAGCTACCTAATTAATGGAAATAATTTAATTATTTGGTGGGTTTTATACCTATCAAAACGAATATTTAGATATAAAGGAAATTAACTTTATTTTCGGTGTATAAATCAAAATCTTTAATTAAACAAAATCAATAAGGTTGAAAGATTATAATGGGAACCTGGGATATTTATCTGAGTCCATTGTATCATGCTGTGCTAGCTGTTTGTGATTTAATAGCATTAGTTAAATCATAGATATGGTAGTCGATGTGAATATAAAAAAGAAAAAAAGAAACATGGATACAAATTCAGAGCCTCACCTATCACACAAAAACATTTTCTTAGTTAGTGTCTCCTTTTTTGTCTCTGTAAAGTTATGACAATTCTTTAGAATATAAGCATTAAA
The DNA here is from genome assembly GCA_963575145.1 of Galago senegalensis. NCBI lineage: Eukaryota > Metazoa > Chordata > Mammalia > Primates > Galagidae > Galago > Galago senegalensis. Next base: position 42,626 of record CAUYTI010134382.1, on the reverse strand, counting down.
CAAATCAAATACGTATAGATGAATTAAACTACCTGAGTTCACTCTTCTATTTAAAGTGACAGGAATACCTCAGTAACATAGCTCTGAGGATAAACAGATGAATTCACTTAGCTGTAGATAACCTGCTATGATCCAGAACTTGTACCGAGAAAATGAATATTTTTATCCTTGTGTCTCTAGAGTCAGCAGGTAACTTTTAATCCTAATTTTACAGGACGCTGAAAGAAAGTTGTAGAAATATATGACAAAAGAAAAAAAATGAGAGCACACCAAAATGGGACCATCTCTACTGATGTTTCAAACTTCCTCCTTAACTGTTTTGTCAGATCCCCCATTTGGCAGCACTGGCTGTCCCTGCCCCTCAGCCTCCTCTTCCTCCTGGCCATGGGGGCCAATGCCACCCTCCTGATCACCATCCGGCTGGAGGCCGCTCTGCACCAGCCCATGTACTACCTGCTCAGCCTCCTCTCCCTGCTGGACATCGTGCTCTGCCTCACAGTCATCCCCAAGGTCCTGGTCATCTTCTGGTTTGACCTCAGGTCTATTGGTTTCTCTGCCTGTTTCCTCCAGATGTACATCATGAATTGCTTCCTAGCCATGGAATCCTGCACATTCATGGTGATGGCCTATGATCGTTATGTAGCCATCTGCCACCCCCTGAGATACTCATCCATCATCACTGACCAATTTGTAGTCAAAGCTGCCATCTTCATTTTGGTCAGGAACATCTTTATGACTCTGCCCATTCCAATTCTTTCAGCACGGCTTTATTACTGTGGGAAAAATGTCATTGAGAACTGCATCTGTGGCAATATGTCTGTCTCCAGTCTCTCCTGTAATGATGTCACTGTCAATCGCCTTTACCAAGTTGCTGGGGGCTGGACTTTGCTAGGATCTGACCTTGTCCTCATTTTCCTCTCCTACATCCTCATACTGAGAGCTGTGCTGAGACTCAAGGCAGAGGGTGCTGTGGCCAAGGCCCTAAGCACATGTGGCTCCCACTTCATCCTCATCCTCTTCTTCAGCACCATCCTTCTGGTCTTATTGCTTACCAATGTGGCTAAGAAGCAGGTCTCCCCTGATGTGCCAGTCTTGCTTAATGTCCTCCACCATGTCATCCCTGCAGCCCTCAACCCTATCGTTTATGGGGTGAGAACCCAGGAGATCAAGCGAGGAATCCAGAGGTTACTGAAGAAAGGCTGGTGATAAGGGCAACTGAATCTCTGAGTTTCTAAAATAGGATGATTTTTTAAAATTATTAATGAGTGAGTAGGATTTTTATCTATAATCTCAAACTTATTGATATTATTTTCTAAAACTTCAATTTCACTTTAAGTTCCTTTTCTTTCAGCCTTTCATTATAAATATCTTTGGCCCTTTCTTCTTTATTTCCATGTTTATAATCCTGTTTTGTCTAAACAGTGGCATTCCTTGAAGCAGACTCTAAAGTGAGAAATTTATGTTCCTGAGCACACAATTGTTTACATGATATGAATGGTATATTCTTAAAAATACACTTCAGGTATTTTATGTATTATATTGTGTAATGTGTCCTTATTCTCATTTTCACAGAAGGGAATATATTAGAGAAAAACATAGCAGTTGAAATTTCAGTCCTGAGTGATGGGAGGTTGCTGCTGGTCTGCAGTTAGGTCTTTCTCTCTATTCTTCTACCACATCAGTATCTTTATCTGTCTGTCTCTATTTCTTCCTCTTCTCTTTTTCTCTGTAAGACAAGGTAAACTTTTGTACTGTGTGCTACAAGAGGGAATATTGTTCCTTGATTGCCATACATGTGACAATTACCAATGTGTGTTCTTAGCTGTAAGAGACCCCAAATCCTCGTCCTCATTATATCTTTGCTTAGGTCACTTATCTTTTAGATCCATATGATAACACATATGATATGCAAAAATAGCTTCACTAGTAAGTCAATGGATTTTCAGGACTGTCATATATTACTCAATAATGATACTAAAATATAAAATAGCCTAGCTAAACATTATTTTCTCATTTATTAGATTAGTTCCTAAGTACATACTGTGTCCTGTGAGTTCTTTTATTAAAATATAGCTAAACAAAATGAATAGAACATTGTTGTTGCTTTGAAGAGCTCAAATTTTGGTTGGAAAGAATAGAAATATGAGTACCAGGAGTATATTATTTTCAAGTGGAGAATAATAAAGATTGAACAAGGTCCACGTATGGGCAGTATGATACCTGGAAACCTAAGAAATCACTGAATAGAGAGGTAGAAGGTTGAGTAGAAGGTCTTGCACAATCATAGACAGAAAAATATCAGGCTCATTCTTGAGAATAAGTCAGGTCATGTCACTGTGTTTTCCTTTACAAGCCTGGCCTCATCTCACTGTTTTATATTCTCACATATTACTTGAAAATAGTGAATAATTCATTGTAAAATATTCTTTCTGTATAAAAGATATTGTACTTCAATAACAACTTATAATATGCATGACTGTTTTTGACCCTGAAAGAAAACTCTTGCAATAGTCTAACATGAATCTATGCCCAAAGTCTTGCCCTTTTAAGCTTAATTGAAAGCCCATGGGATTAAACTCGAGTCTGCAAAACTCTGTTCTACTTCATATTGCAGTTAAAAACAATGAATTAGTATTTAATTTCTTTACTCCTGAATATCCTATGTGCTACAAGTTGAAACATAACTTTTACTAACATACAGAAAGCAATTGTTACGCTAGGCCAATGGCTCAGTCTGGTAATCCCAGAACTTGGGGGCATGGGCAAGAAGAAAAGCAAGGAACATCTAGGACTGAACAGCAGTGGATGATAAACATATTAGAAAAAGGGAGAAGGAGAGACCAGGAGGTTGCAAATAAACCAGGAGGTTGTAATGTTAATTAAAATTAATTAAGTATTTCAAGGAAGAGGATTTGATCAGTTGTTTCAAAATTTCACAATAGGAAGACCATAGGTGTCTTTTTTTGAGAGATATTTTACGGAACTAAGGGGGATGGAAGCCACATTTTAGGAGGTTATGAAGTGGACATAAGATGAGGAAACTGAGACAGTGAGTGTCACAATGCTTGTGAGAAGCTTGGGCACGAAGGGAAAGGAGAGTTAAAGAAACAGCTATAGAGTACCAGGCTAGAAGGGATGAGCTCCAACATAAAAGTAAAAGGATAGATTCTTTGTTTTAATGGGAGGAAACACAAAAGGGATGGGAGAATACACAAGCAGATTTGCAATTTTTTTCTTGTGAAGATGAACACAATCTCATTGGTTACTTTCCATTTTCTCTATGAGGTAGCAATTGATGTCATCATCTGAGAAAGTAGTGTTCAAGGTTTGAAAAAAAAAAGTTTAGAGGAGAATGTTGATTAGGGAAGATTTGTAAGGTGGAGAAGCAATACTGAGGGCCCATTTAAGGTTGATGACCACAACTTTATAGTAAAGCAGCCTTTTTTCTATTTTAGGCTTATTAGAGGAATGCTAGGGTACTTGGGCAAAGGTTTTGGAAAATGAACAGTTATATTCGTATAGGATTGGGATTTTTAGCAAGTGGCTGATTTAATGATTTTCACATTATATTTTCTTCTAGTATATCATGAAATTGGGCAAGGGATACATCAAAAATATCCATCTGAAATTATACTGGTGTATAGAAGGAAGTCAAAGTCTACCCCCCAAAATAAACAATTTTCTAAAAAAAAACCAAACCAACCCCCCAACCCTAGTATGAAAACTTCTTGTTTACCATTGCTTTTTTTACACTGGTGTCTCACTGGCCTAATTTATTTCACATTTTCAGCATGTTTAATACTGCTTATCACTACTCTTTTTTCAAAACTTCTTAGTTTTTTTTTATATATTCATTTTTCTTCACATATCACATCATTATTTGTCAAGTACCATGATTCTAGTTTTAGGATATTGACTGGAAGCTGCCTAAGTTAGCAAGCACCTCCTATGTATCATTAGCTTCCTAAAGAGTAAGTAAAAGTGATACTTTTGAAGGCAATTAAAAAAAAAGACCTTTTGTATTTTTCTATACAAATAGTCATGAGAAGAATCCTGCTCAGCTCAAGATTCTGCCCATGGCATCACTCAGTAACCATTCCACTGCCCCCGTCTCTGAATTCCTCCTCATCTGCTTCCCCAACTTCCAGAGTTGGCAGCACTGGCTGTCCCTTCCCCTCAGCCTTCTCTTCCTCCTGGCCATGGGGGCCAACGCCACCCTCCTGATCACCATCCGGCTGGAGGCCACTCTGCACCAGCCCATGTACTACCTGCTCAGCCTCCTCTCCCTGCTGGACATCGTGCTCTGCCTCACTGTCATCCCGAAGGTCCTGGCCATCTTCTGGTTTGACCTCAGGTCTATCAGCTTTTCTGCCTGCTTCCTCCAGATGTTCATCATGAACAGTTTTCTCCCAATGGAGTCCTGCACATTCATGGTCATGGCCTATGACCGCTATGTGGCCATCTGCCACCCCCTACGGTACCCATCCATCATTACTAATCAATTTGTGGTCAAGGCTAGTGTCTTCATTGTGGCGCGAAATGCCCTTCTTACTGCACCCATTCCTATCCTCACTGCCCAGCTCCATTACTGTGGCAAAAATGTCATTGAAAACTGCATCTGTGCCAACTTGTCTGTGTCCAGGCTTTCCTGTGATAATTTCACCCTTAATAGAATCTACCAATTTGTGACTGGTTGGACCTTGCTGGGCTCAGATTTTGTCCTCATCTTCCTCTCCTATGCTTTCATTCTAAGAGCTGTGCTGAGACTCCAGGCCGAAGGGGCTGCAGTCAAGGCCCTGAGCACTTGTGGGTCACACTTCATCCTTATCCTCTTCTTCAGCACCATCCTCTTGGTTGTGGTGTTAACAAATGTGGCTAGAAAGAGAGTCCCCATGGACATCTTGATTTTGCTCAATGTCCTTCATCACCTTATTCCTCCTGCTTTGAACCCTATTGTATATGGAGTTCGAACCAAAGAGATAAAACAAGGAATTCAGAAATTGCTGGACAAAGGAATGTGAATGTGTAAAACAGATTTGTTTCTGAGTTTCAGAGACTTAAAAACCAAAGTCAGAGGCTGAAGTAACAGAGAGATAGTACCAGTGGGAAGAAACTTCCATTCAAAAAGAGATTAGGTCATTAGACTCTAACAGGTTGGGAGGTGGTTCATGAACTATATCTCTGAAGAAGGCCACCATCCCCACCTGGTACCAGGGCTGTAGGAGCTCAGAGGATGTTGCCATTAGAATCAGTACTAAGACCTTTGAGGATGGGATACTGTCTTGCCAGTGCTGATACCCATGAGAAAGTTCAATGAGGCTGCTGCTGAGAGGTAAACCCAAACCAAAACCAACCAGTCATAAACCTAGAGACTAGAGTCAACTCCAGTGTCAGGATGAAGAGTCATCAATACTGACCAGATAAGAACAGACAGGAAAGAACAACTGTCCACTCTGATGGTTCTACCTTCTAGTACACATATTCCTCTCACTACCTGTAAGTGGAAACTAAGTGGGAGCCAATTGACAAAGCAGAATCCCAGACTTTCAGCCCCAGATCACAAAGCATGGCATGGATGGGCAGGTATAGGGGGGAGAGGCAGCCATAAATCACCTTGCAGTGTGTAATTGCTTCCAGTAAACATTCCCTGACTTATGATATTGAAGTGGCTAAATGAAGAACTGACAGTTCACATCTACATTAAATCTCTATTTCTGTGGTAATAGACTCCTAAATACAGGGTGTCCATAAAGTTTGTGTGCAACATAAAATAATTTAAAATCGCACACAAACTACATGGACAATTTATATAAGGAATGGACAAGCCACATACTTAGGATTAGCTCACTGCCCTAGTTCTAAAAAGAGAGATTAAGAGAACCACAGATTTCTCATAGAATTGTCAAGCCCAACGTAAGTGCTAAAAGTAGCTAGTTACAAAGGCCCTAGATAGACTTTGTGGTCTAATTACATAAATTAAATTCATATACAGGTAAAGAAAATGGGAATCAGGCTATTTCAAAAAGATAGACCTCAAAGGGCAGACACAACTCTTCAGAGTTCTCTTTAGAGAATTGCAGAGAAATTCTCATGATCTAACTCCAGTAAGATTAGCCCATATCACAAAATCCCAAAACCAAGGATGTTGGCATGGATGTAGAGAAAAGGGAACACTTGTACACTGTTGGTGGGAATGCAAACTAATATGTCCCTTTTGGGAAGATATTTGGAAAACACTTAAAGAACTAAAAATAGACCTGCCATTTGATCCTACAATTCCTCTACTAGGTATATATCCAGAAGACCAAAAATCACTTTATAACAAAGATATTTGTACCAGAATGTTTACTGCAGCCCAATTCGTAATTGCTAAGTCATGGAAGAAGCCCAAGTGCCCATTGACCCATGAATGGATCAATAAATTGTGGTATATGTACACCATGGAATATTATGCAGCCTTAAAGAAAGATGGAGACTTTACCTCTTACATGTTTATATGGATGGAGCTGGAACATAGTCTTCTTAGCAAAGTATCTTAAGAATAGAATAAAAAGTATCCAATGTACTCAGTCCTACTATGAAACTAACTTATAGCTTTCATATGGAAGTTATAACCCAATTATAGCCCAAGAATGTGGGGAAAGGGAGGGGGGGAGGGGGAAGGATAGCTGGTGGTAGGATAATTAGTGGGACCACACCTACCGCATCTTACAAGGGTACATGTGAAACTTACTAAATGTAGAATATAAATGTCTTAACACAATAACTAAGAAAATGTCGTGAAGGCTATGTTAACCAGTTTGATGAAGATATTTCAAATTGTATATAAAACCAGCACATTGTACCCCATGACTGCATTAATGTACACAGAGATGATTTAATAAAAAAAAAAAAAGAAAGGACCTGATAGTTAAAAAAAAGAAAAAAAAAGAAATTTTTGAATACTGTCTTGAGTGGATAGAATGCAATAGTATAAACTAAAGGGATTTAAATTGGTGAGGTACAGACATTTTGTCAATTCGTTTTAACTGAAAAAAATCTGTTAAGGGTCACTTTGTCAACACAGGCTGACTTGAAGTTGACTCCAGTTGTACTTGAAGAGGGTGTATCTGGAGCAGGGGGGTAGGAGGGGCTTTCTAAGAGCCATTCACCTTATCCCTTTGTTTGCAGGTCAGTCACATTTGCATGAGGAATTCGAATGAAGAACACAGTCTTTTTAGAAGAAAGATCTGATATCACTGAACACTGCTATTCAGCACCACAGCAGACTTAAATCAAGACCCAGTGGCAAGAAAAAGCAACAAGTCCTCTGGAATTAAACTGGCCAGTGGAGGGTGGCGCCTATGGCTCAGAGGAGAAGGGCGCCAGCCCCATATGCCAGAGGTAGTGGGTTCAAACCCAGCCTTGGCAAAAAACTGCAAAAAAAAAAAAAAAAAAAAAAAACCATCTAGTGGAAAAAAGGGAGTCCATGTTGGTAGCCAATGCTCAAAACAAAGGCCTGAGTGTTGTCGAAGGAACAATACTACATTTTCCATATGTCCTAGGAAGCTTTTAGTAGTTCTAGCCATCTTCCTAGCTAATGGTACTTTAGAGTATATTCTAAAGAGTGTTACCAAAGAGACGTCTGAAACTTCACAGGCCAAGTTTGGAACATTAACGCTGTGCCCCCAAGAACCTAAATAGCAGTGCCTTGTTTAAGTCAACTAACTCTTCATTTCACTTCCTGTGCAAAGAAAACGACCACAACTTGGACTTTACCCTATAAATGCAAACAATGTAGCCTAATCATGTGTACCCTCATGTTAACCTGAAATTAAATAATTAAATAAATAAATAGAAAAAGAATAAAATTAAAAAAAAAATCATAAACACAGCTTCTTGGTTTCTTGGCCTTCTTGCTCTGGCAATGGAGGACCATGCGCTGTCTATGGCGAATGTATCTTGCTCAGTAAGTATCTTGCTCTTTCTCTGTAAACCTATCTTTCTTTTTTTCTCAACGAATTTTGTTTCAAGCTTGCCTTTAAAAAAAAAAAAATCATAAACATAGATAAAACCTCTTCATTGTTGGCAGGTCAACAGTGCCCCCTTGTGGTTATCATCCGGAAAACAACTTTGGCACGAACTAGCTGTCAACCTCAGGTATTTGAAAGAAGGCGGAGAACTCTGTTCAGAAAACTTATAATGTGACCTTATAAGAAGCAGGCATCGGAAAATGTGACTTCTTTTGTAGTGACAATGCATTTGAGCCTACTTCTTGTTGTAAAATATTAGGATCAATAAGATTTTAAATTCTAAATCAAAATGTCCTTTAAAAATCAACCTTATGTTTCTTTGGCTATAAACATTCTCAAAAACATAAGAGATTTTTTATCTATTTATATAAGATCAGATCTATGTGCTGCTAGTAGTCACACACAAAGTATTAGGAATAATTGAAAATTTTCTTTTCTTTTTTTTCTTATTGTCTTATTCCTTTCCTCTTGCCACTTATTTTCTATTTATGCTGTTGACTTGGAGGCTATCAGACTTGAGTAAGACAGCTAAACATAATCAAACTTGTTCTTAGGGCTAATTTCTATATATGTGAGTTACTCAAAGGCATTCGAAAACTTTATCTTAAACCATGACCTCCAAAAGTAGCCGGGCAATTCATTAAGACCTCATATTTATATGTCCTTTCTGTTATCATTAGTTTCTGCTTGAAAACTAGCCAGCTTTCTGCTAAAGCTATGTGGCCTCGTTCTCTCTGCCTTGTAAAGTTTCTGCTGAGAAGTCTGCTGTTACCTTGTGGGTCAGTTGTTGGGTGTATCTCTCTGCTTGTCAAATTTTCTCCTCTATTTTGACTCTGGCCAGGTTTATTACTATGTGTCTTGAAGATGTCTTGTTCTATGAATCTTCCTGGAGTTTGATGATCATCTTGTATCTGTACGTAGACATCTCTGGTGATTCCAGGGAAGTTCCCCTCAATAATTCCCTTGAATAGATTTCCCATGCTTTTAGCTCTTTCTTATTTTCCATCAGAGATACTTCCAATCTCTCTCTAAGTGATAGCTCTGCCATTTTTGTTCTTTTCTCTGCCTTTTTAAATGACTGGGTTAGCTAAAAAACTTTTTTAAGCTCTGAAATTCTTAGCCTGGGTTTATCTATTGCTGATGCTTTCTGCTGTGTTTTAAAAGTCCCTAAATGATTCTTTGTTTCTTTAAGTTCTATTATGTCCTTTCTTACATTGTTCAGCTAATTAGTGACTTTTCATTAATTTTTTAAACGTTTTGGGGATTTATTTTTGTTGAATTTCAACTTTCTCTTTCATTCCATTCATCTTGTTTCCATCCATATTCTGAATTCCATTTCTGTCCCCTTCAACAAATGGTCTCCACTACTACAGTTCTAGTGTGATCTTTTGGTGGTATTATTTTGTTTTTTTATGTTTCCAGTGTTCTTTTTCTGTTTTCATCTCATCTGTATCCTCTTCTCTCAGCCCTAGGTTAATAGATTGCAGGTATTTTTTCCTTTTTTTCTGGGAACTCTCCTGTTTAGTTAGGTTAAGAGGATACCCAAGATGGAGCTTTTGGGACCTTCTCTGGAAAGTTGACTCATCAGAGGAGGAGCGGTGCACTGTCAGCCTCCAGACCCATTCTCCTCTGGTTGTCTTGGTTCCAGCCAGTGCTGAATGACCTTTGTGTTGATAACCCAGCTTGGGTGGAGGGTTGATAACCCAGCTTGTTATTGAAAGTTCAAGTTGGGGGCTGAATGCAACCTTATCTACCATGGCTGTTGTGGGGTGTTGCTCTGGTTGGGATCACCAAGGGGTGGTGACAGTGGTAGCTGGATGAGTCTATTTAGGCAGTGTGTGTGTATGACTGGGTTGTAGGAATTTGCCTGAGCAGAAAAGGAATAGTATCTGCTCATGGCTGGTGGATTCAGGGGGTAGCATTAGCCCTTGAGGAGGATCCACCATTTCATCAGCAGTGGTAGAGACTCAGGTATATTGTCTTGGGTCTTAAACTTAACTCTGGAATCTTGGGGGTAGTGTGGTAGGCCTGGTGGTGGCCCTGCAACTACAGAAGTACATCTCTGGGCTCAGATACAACAAGAGCTTCAGAGTTGTATCTGGCTATTATGGAGTCAAAGCTGTATCAATGGAGGGCTGTTTTCCAGTGTAGAGACTGTTATTGCCCAGCTGTGCAGGCAGGGTTTGTTTCAGTGGCTAAGGGACCTTAGAGGTGGGCTGGAGCTGTTGATCAGCTGATGTTCTTCCCTACCCTTTCTAGGTTCTGCTGAGGCAGTTGCTTAAGGATTCCCAGATAGTGCCTGTGGTGGCTGAGGATCTCCCCTGCTCAAATCCCATGCAAGATTAAATGGATGCTTAGTGCCCAGTCTCAGAACGCAATATGGGGGAGCATTTGTTCTTTGTGTTCCCTTCACAACCTGGGAGGTGATGATGTAAAGGCTATTGCTGAGGCTCAAGCAGAGCTGACACCATGCACCAGGGCAATCACAATTGTGATGGTTCCAGCCACCCCCCACATCTCTGGTGTAATGTCTCTGCACAGATGCTGAGTGGTTTGCCTATCAGCCCAGAGGTCTGTAGTGGTGGAGCAAGACCGCTCACCACTTGAGCCACCTGCAACTTTTCTTCCATTCCTACAAAGCAGGGCCCCGTTAGATGATTCTATTTTGTTTCTTTCCCCTCCTTCCAGCTGTATGAATTATATTGAGAACCCCACCTTAATCTCTGAGATGCTGGGTGGTGCTTATGAGTAAGAATCAGCGATGCCTTGTTTGATTGAGTCAGTGGATGTGCAATGGACTATACAATTGTTCTCCCTGTCAGAAGTTGGTGCTTGGAGGAAAGTACCAGCCACAGAATTGTTCTTCAGTGCCTATAATCAGCCTTAGCCCCTCAGAAGAAGTATTTAAATGCCTTAGGCCCTGAAGCTCCAAGGATTGTTTGATCTCCAGTACAGCAGAGGTGGGTGAGAGGGAAGCCTGGGCAGGGCTAGGTCAGTCGAGTTTGCCTTAAGGATCTGTAGACATAGGTCCTGGAACTATCTTAGCAAGGATCAAAGATCATCTACCAGTGTGCTAGGGAAGGCTGCTGGGAAGAGGGTTGAAGTTGTTTCAACAAACTGGAAATTCTACTTATGAAGAAGGGGCCATCTAAAATTCGCTAATGGGCTATCAGGGTGACTTTTACCCCCCTCACTATTCTCTTTCCCTAAGAGACTTCTTATGAAGTCTGGTTGTAAATAGTTACTCACATTTGCCATGCTTGCCAGAAGTGGTGCCTCAGGCTGGGGACCACCCCAACTGTGAAACTACTCTGGTCCAAAGACAGTTGTGGTTTTGTGGGGAATGGTTCTTCACCAGTATGCCGTAGCTCGGATCTGCAATGCATTCTCCTATCAATTTTGTTCATGTGGGCACCTCTGCCTTTGATGTTTAGCTCTCAATCTTCCATTCTCTACCCCCAAGCAACCGCGTTAAGTCTTGGGGGAACAGGATCTAGCTGTGTGCCTGTCTCACATAAACACATCTCTGGGAATTCTTGGTGGGTATGGGATGTCCAAACTGAGCACCCCTAGGTTCACTCCAGGTCCTGGAGGGTAAAGGAATAAACTCCTCTGTCTGGGAAAGTGTTCTTTCCTTAGTGTATGTTTTCATCTACTTTGTTGAAAATCAGGTGGTCATAGTTATATAGTTTTATTTCTGTGTTCTCTGGTTCCATTGTTCTGTATGTCTACCTTCATACCAGTATCATGCTTCACAGTACTTCCCTAGCCACCTGGTGACCTTGGTGATATTTAGCAGTGAGGTATATAGCACTTTTTCTAGGATGAATTCATAAACTTAATTGTCAGACCTTGTATGATGGCAGCTCTGATGGTCATTCCAGAAAAAGAATTCCAAAGTTGCTTTGAAGAGTGGATTAGGCATTGGCATTTGTGCATAGCTTGCCGAAGAGAGTACCTCAAAGATGACTATGATGATATTCAGCAATGAGATATGTAGCAATTTTCTAAGATGAGTTTGCAAATTTAATTCTTACCTTATATAAGAGCACTGTTCTGTTCATGAGGGCATTGTCTCCCAAAAAGCCACATCTCCCAAACACCATAGCTCTCAATACTATTGTATTAAGGGTTAAATTTCAACAAGAATTTTGTAGGGATCACAAACCATAGTAGTGTATCGGGTAATTTTAAGATATCTAAGAGAAATGGCTTTGTTGATCATGAGCTCACAATCCAAAATTACAAAGTCAGCAGGAATAAGAGTCAGCAGAATTAAATATCACAAATTTGAAAAATGGGATTATCAGGTACAAGTTATAAGTTCGGCATATTTAAAATGGTTAAACAAATTGAAATGGAATAAAAAAGTATAAGTCAGAAGCCTTAACTTATTGGAAAACCAGATATATTTGAAAACAAAAAGCAGCAATTATACCTTCTAGAAAATCTAAATCTAAAAAAAGTTACTGACATAAAAAAAGAAAAGAACACCAGATTACAAAATATTCACCTAGCTGAGTTGAGAATTGGTAACATTAAGCTAAAATTGAAGAGCAAAATCTAAAACTGGTATAGTTCGAAAGGGAATTGAACATGAAATAAAGGCAAAATGATAAAAATAATTAAAAAAGAAGGTCCTGTGTACATCTAACTGGATTTGCAGAAAGGAATATAGAAAATAGCAAAGAGTAGAAATATTCAAAGGCAGAATGGCTGAATTATTTTAACATTCAGAAATCCAAATTACTTATAAGCACAATAATTTTTAAAATAAATCTAAACACATTTCAAAACCCCACAGCCCCACAGATAATACATTACCTACAAAGGAACAGCAATTTGACAGAAAATATGCTTCTTAACAATAGTACATTTCAGACGACTGTAGAAATATATAATGTGCAATATGTGAATAGTTCAAATATATTGAATTGAATTCAAATATGTTTGAATTGAATACTTCAATTTATATAATATATATAAAATACTTGTCAATATTCAATTTATTTATATAGCTAAATTATCATTATAATAGTTTCTTGAATTATAAGATATGAACATATTTTTAAAAAGTACTGGAGAGTTAAGATGGAAAACTAAAAATCTAAGAGAAAGTAAAATCTGAGAGAAAGAAACCCCAGATTTAATGCTACTTTTGCTCTGAAGACTTTTGCCAATCCATTTCTAGTATGAAAAGGTAAAAAAAAAAATGGTGATTTTCTGACCTGAGGAAATAAGTCAAAGCAAGGCAAAGTCTAATAATCTTTCTCCCATATAAACACTTTTAGCTGGGATCTTGGCATATGTTCTTGGGGTCTGGTTGAAATGAAAGTTTACTAATATTTTCCTGGTGACTCTTAACTTGGTTACATCTGTAAAGACTCCATTTCCAGACAAGGTTATATTCACAGAACAATTCAAGTCTCAACATGCATTATTTTGATTTCTCTTCAGTAAGCGTGGACAATAATAACCTGTATCTCATGAGGTGGTTATAAGGATGAAATGAAGTAATAGAATAATAGTAATTAGAATAATATAACACATTGCTGTATCGATGAAGATTTATTACTATCGTTAGTAGTACAATCTTTGATGTAATTATAGGGTAAGTTTTGGTCTCCCCCTTAAGGTGGCAGAAATGATTCTGTGATGTACTGTATATGTATATATTTAAAGGTACAACTTATGTTTTAACACTCATGTACATAGTGAACTAAACACAATACTAGAATATAGAAAATAGCAAAGAGTAGAAATATTCAAAGGCAGAATGGCTGAATTATTTTAACATTCAGAAATCTAAATTAATTATAAGCACAATAATTTTTAAAATAATTAATTTAAAGCTAATTAATATATCTATCTCTTTCCATAGTTACCATATTTTTTTTTTGTGGTGAGAACATTTAAGACCTTCTGTCTTACAAATTTCAAGCATACAATGCAATATTATTAAGTATGATTCCCATGCTGCACATTATATCTCTAGAACTTACTCATCCTTTATAACTGAAATTTCATACCCTTTAATCAATATCTCTCAATTTCTCTCCCTCTCCTTCATAACCACCATTCTACTCTCAACTTCTATGAATTTGACCTTTTCAGATTTCACACATAAAGCATGAACATATATGTATTTTTTTTCCTGTGTCTGGCTTATATCACTAGCACAATGTCTTTTTCAGTATTTAGACTCCCCAAGTGCCTTTGATCTCATCTACCCTTGCACCTTCCATAATATGCTCTCTTGGGAAATGGACTGCAGGGCTCCAGGCTCCAGGTGCATAACAAGGACACTAACTCCTGTAAGCAGTGGGGAAAGAAGGATCATGGTGGAGCCCAGGTTCATAAAATCAGCCTCCACAGCTCCTGCAGAGGTTTAGGTGATATATTCAACCAGACACAGCAGCAGTACATCCTTCTGAAGCTGGTGAGTCTTAAGATGGGGCCAGGAAAATTATGAGGAAGAAGATGCTGAGGAACAGAGGGGCAATTCAGGAGCCTGGTATGAAATGGAGATAGAGCTCTTTCAATAATTCCTGGATTGTGGGTGCCAGTCCTGCTAAGACAGAGGTGAGGCTGAATCATTTTGTGGATTATAGACCCAGCTTCTGTGGGCTTCACTCCTACTTTTTTCATGACTAGGAGGCCAAAGGTTTCCACCTGGTTGGGTCAGAATCTTCCTTTTGGCTTAGTCTAAATTTAGCTATAACCCAAGATGACTGCTCCTAGGCAATCATAGCTGGGTTTGAATCTTCCACCATCACTTTGGCTCATTAAGACTTGTTCCATCTTCTAGACTATCAATAATGCATTGTCAAAAACCATATTTTGTTCACTGACACCTAGAACAAAGAACCACTATGAACACTCCTTCATGAATATCAATTTATGAATAGGAACTGATGGAGTCAGAGAACTGAAGATGAAAGCAACACCCTAGATGGACAGCGATTCCTCATTTCTCAAATTAGGCAGCCTCCAGTTTCACTAAGGAGAATATGGAGAGAGAGAAAAAAATGTCCCTAGCTATTAAGGAATTGAAAAAGGAGTATAAAACAAAGCTGAAAGTATATTATTACCCAGAAGAATCTATCAGTTCCATGGGAATTTTGGGAAGGACGCTTTCTCTGTTTTAGGTAAACAATTCTCGAAGGTATCTTTGACTCCAGTGTTTCTCTGCCCTTTCAGCCTTTCTTACATTAAATTTTCTCCATCTCTCAAAATTGTCCATTCTTCTTCATTTCACGGCTAATATTTCTGTTCAGATCTTAATCATTTTTCATTTGAACTACTCAGGATACTCAAAAACCAAACAAACAGAAAAAACAACTCCCTACCTTCTGTGATTCCCCTTTGACCCATCTGCTACGGCCCAAATGTTTGGGTCCCCTCAAAATTCATAGGTTGAAATCCTAACCCTCCAGGTGAAAGTATTAGGTGGTGGTACCTTTGGAAAGTGACAAGTTAGGTCATGACGGCTTATGATTGGAGTTAGTGTCCTTATAAAATAGACTGCAGAAAACTAGCTAGCCCTTTCCCCCATGTGAGACATCATTTATGAATCAGGCAGTAGGCCATTGCTGGACAATGAATCTCCTGGCACCTTGAACTTAGACTTCTTAGCCTTCAGAGCTGTGAGAAATAAAGGCCTTTTGTTTATAACCACCTGATTTATGGTATTTTGTTGTAGCAGCCTAAATAGATTAATGTATTAATGTGTATGTATTAATGATTAATGTAATCAGATCATGTACTGCATCACTTCTCTTTTTCAAATATTCTGTGATTCTCCACAGTGTACATGATAATGGGTACTATCAGACAAACCTGTAAGGGTCGTGCCAAGACTTGTCAATGCTTTCTTTTAATCATTGTCTCCTGACACTTTACTCTCCACCTGCTTCCCTCAAATAACTTAGGAGCTAATAGCCTCACAGAATCACCAGGTGGCCCACAAACTACAGATTGAACACTGAAATTGTCCCAATGTGAGGGTGTGTGTGAGCATTCCCTGCACTCTAATGCTGTCCAGTTCAGTATTGGTTTCAGCCATGCTTTATGAGCTGCTGAGATAGGCTCTGGACACTCATGACCCTGAATTGGAATAAGTAGGTTGGAAAATGAATAAATGAATACACATTATTATAAAGTTGAAACTTCTAAAGTATATGGTAATAACACAAATGCACAGCAGTAAGTGATGGCGTATGAAAACACTCAGCAAACTCACCAAATTTCAATAGTTGGTTTTTGAACTGTTTAACAATAGGAGAATGGGAGGTGCTCCTTAGAATTTTTGTTTTGTAAACATTTATTCCTTGATTTAACCCTCCACCGCTATGCCTTCTGTTACTCATTGATTCATCAGATACTGAATAATTATTTTACTTGTTTTTATTAATCTTTCTTAAATGCATGTATAGCCTACATTTATTTCAATATTTAATATTAGAAGTGTTTTAGGTCTTTATGTAGAAGTTTGCTGATGTTTTTGTGATCAGAAGTATGTTGCACAAACTTAACTCTTGCTCATATGGTAAAATTGGTTTTGTTATACCTCATTTCACTTAAGAGTTGCAGTCTCCAAAAGCCTATCCATGACAGACCGTGAAGACTTACTGTCTGTTTCTTAAGGGTATTGAGTTTTAGTCTTCAAAGATAAGTGAGAGAGTTATGTTCTCTTAGAATCTTTGAGATCTATTTCTACTAGAAATCCTTTACTAAGTCATAAAATTAATTCTGAAGAAAATAATTTCACTCAGTCAAGATAGATAGTGGAAAGAATGAGAAGGGTTTGTCCTGAGGTAAGGAGGAGAGTTTGCTCCGGATAACCATTTGAGTTTCTAGCAGAGTCTTCTATTAGATAGCTAAGCTGGGAACTCCAGGTATTTCAAATATCTTTGCTTTACAAATATGTAGTCCCACTCTGGATGTGGAAAACAAAATCCTTGGAGGATTTCTGAGTTTGAGGAGATAGCATGAAGAGGAAAAATTAACATTTTGGCTCATTGCTAAGAGGGACAGAAAGAATTCATTTCCAGGATGCTGCCTGGGAACATGGGCTGCTGTGGCACGAGGACAACTGACTCCGGCTCTGAGGCAAATCAAAAGGAGACAATGTTCAGGTTTATAAAGAGTAAGCTATCTGGGAAGTAACTATATTTTGTGCAGAATAGAACAAACAAAAAAAAAGACCCTTCCTCACACCGCTAAAAGTGGCCATGAATACAGATAGTTTCCTCCCACCTCAGGGGAACAGGTGTTTCTACTGCGGGCACCTGGACTTGGCTCTCACAGTGCAACCTGAAAACAGTGCTGTGGCTGGGAGCCCCAATGGCTATTTATTTTCTTGTGGAAGATTTAACTGCACATTTTTTTATTCTGTTTTTCTCCATTACCAAAGTGCCTACCTACTGTAAGGCCCACATTTCTTGCCATGTGGATAGTACTTACTCCTGGTTTACCATATAGAAATTTTGTTTTTTGTGTGAAAAGAGCAGTGGAGGGTACTTTGTTCATGTCATGGTTTTACCCAATAGTCCTCATTGATAGTATTGAATTATTCCCTTCATCCTCTCTAGAACTTCACTGCATCAAATATTTCCTTTCCACCTAAATCAGCAATTACGCACCACTTAAAAACTTAGTCTAGACTTTACACTTTATAGCATGTTTAGATTTTTCCCCAGTTATTTTATATGTTAACATCTCCCTAACCTTATTTCTTGTTTTGTCTTAATATAACAACAAATATGTATTCACTTGCAGACTTGAACTTTCTTCTGGCTTCTAGACATATTATATTTTGAATAATTGCTGAAAAACTCCACCTGGCTGTTTTGCAAATATCTCAGGCTGAAAACTTCAAATATAAATTAATTTTTTCATTCTTAAAATCCCATCCTTTTCCTATCCCCCTCTTTAATTTCTTAGTGAAGTTTTCTTTCTTTGGCCCCCAAATAGAAGTTATCTCCAACACTGTGACTTGAGAGTCAAGATCCTGTTTTTTTCATCTTTCTTGAGTTTGTTTCATATCATCTCATCTAGCAGCAAGCAGTCAGCATATGCTTTGGCAGTGGTTAAGAAATGAGTCCCCAAATGCCTTTCTTTACTTATGCCCTACATGTACTACTTACTGATATTTATTTTGAAATTTCTCTTCAATCCATTCCTTCATGTCCATAGTGAAGTAAAGAAATGGCTTATGGTATAAAGAAGGTGATCACTTAGCTAAGAGCAGGTATGGGCTTGGTGTGGATTCAGAGATACAGAACCATTTGGGGGGACCTCCAATGAGGATTCACCCAGAGAACAGAGAACAAAGTAGCCTCTGGAAAGGTCCAGGAGCTCTCCTGACCCACTGTCTCCTTCACAGTAAACTGAGGCCAGGCTTCCTTAGAGTAAGAAAGCAGGATTAATAGTACACCAATCAAAGTCCCTGTTATAACAGTGGTTCATCTAGCTAACAGCCTGACCCCAGCAGACTATCCCAATGTCCTTTCAGAGCAGCACAGGTCAAAAAAGCACATGGGTAAACTGAAAACAGCCACCCTGCTCAATCTGGCCAAACACTTGGCATTCTTGAAACCTCTAGGCCTCTTTCAACTTTCTGCCCAAGCTAACTTAATACTTCTGTTTTTATGTTTCAAAGTATGGCCTTCTTTTCCATCTCTTCCCTCACTCCAAAGATGCCTTTTATTTGAAAAAATCACATCACCTACCATGTTTTCCTATGCCTCTTGTTGTACTCCTTACTTCTGATTGTTTCTGTTACAAGACATCCGCAGTTCCTTCCAAAGGAACCAGACCAAAGACAACACTTTCCAGCCTTCACAAAGAAAAACAACAGCAAATAATTCAGTAAGAGAATTACGGAAACTATGTCTTTCCAGTGAAATCCTCTTTGGGGTAGGAAGGAATTAGTGCTCTTAGAAGGGTTTGAAGGCTACTCTACCTCTTATCCCATATTCCCTAAGGAATAAAAGTAAAGAATCCTGAGGTGAGGCCCTGTTCAGTTTTAAGGAGTAGAAGGCTGGGCTTTTCTGGGGCCTGCATGATGTAGCTATTTCTTCTAAACACTGAGGAAGGAAGTGCTCAGTTAAGTAATTGTGTTTTCAGAGGCTCGATGGTATAGTGGCTAAAAACAGAGACTCTAATTGGACCCCTGTTTGACAGTCCTGGTCTCACCATGCAGTGGCTTTGCTATCAAATAATTTAACTCCTCTTCATCTCCCTTTCATTACCTGTAAAATTAGGATAATGACATTTTTAAAAAATATTTGTTGAAAAATGAAATGAAATAATGAATATAACATGCTTGGTTAAATGTCAGTGATAATGGTGATTTAAAAACTTCGTTGGAACAAGTTAACTGCTCCAGGGAAACCCAAGCTCTACTACATCTAGGACACATATTTTCTATGTTAATATATTTCTCTCCTACTTTTTAAGGTACTCTGGTTTTCCAGATTGATGAAGATTCTACATGGCATCATCCAGCAACCACTCCACTGTCCCCATTTCTGAATTTCTCCTCATCTGCTTCCCCAACTTCCAGAGTTGGCAGCACTGGTTGTCCTTGCCCCTCAGCTTCCTCTTCCTCCTGGCCATGGGAGCCAACACCACCCTCCTGATCACCATCTGTCTGGAGGCCGCTCTACACCAGCCCATGTACTACCTGCTCAGCCTCCTCTCCTTGCTGGACATGGTGCTCTGCCTCACTGTTATCCCCAAGGTCCTGGCCATCTTCTGGTTTGACGTCAGGTCTATCAGCTTTTCTGCCTGCTTCCTCCAGATGTTCATCATGAACAGTTTCCTGACCATGGAGTCTTGCACATTCATGGTCATGGCCTATGACCGCTATGTGGCCATCTGCCATCCCCTGAGGTACCCATCCATCATCACGGAGCAGTTTGTGGTTAGGGCTGCCATCTTTGTTATATCCCGGAATGCCCTTATTTCTCTTCCTGTTCCCATCCTTTCTTCCCAACTTAAGTACTGTGCAGAGAACATCATTAATAACTGCATCTGCACTAACCTGTCTGTTTCCAAACTCTCTTGTGAAGACATCACTTTTAATAGGCTCTACCAGTTTGTGGCAGGCTGGACCTTGCTGGGCTCTGACCTCATCCTTATTGTTCTCTCTTATTCCTTTATCTTGAAAGTTGTACTAAGGATCAAGGCTGAGGGTGCTGTGGCCAAAGCCCTGAACACCTGTGGGTCCCACTTCATTCTCATCCTGTTCTTCAGCACAGTCCTGCTGGTTCTGGTGATCACCAATCTGGCCAGGAAGAGAATTCCCCCAGATATTCCCATCCTGCTCAATATCCTGCACCACCTCATCCCTCCCGCACTGAACCCCATTGTTTATGGTGTGAGAACCAAGGAGATTAAACAGGGAATCCAGAACCTCCTGAAGAAGCTATAAAAAGTGAAATGGATTAGATTCACCTTTGGAATTGTTAATAAAAAATAGAGACATGGGGGTGGTGCCTGTGGCTCAAAGGAATAGAGCACCACTCTACTCCTTTGCCGGAGGTGGCAGGTTCAAACCCAGCCCCAGCCAAAAATTGCAAAAAAAAAAAAAAAAAAAAAATAGAGACATAGGGAATTATTTTTATGTTTGAAAGGAAATTTTAGTTTTTGATCCTGGAATGAATTCTGATTCTGTTTTTTCCAATACCTCAGGCAACAACGAAAATATTCATTTGTCAATCTTTGTTTCCTGTTGCTTCAAAGAAAATCTTCCTTTCCTGGCTTCTGTGGTTATTTAGAAATTTCCTCAGATCTAATCAATTAATTGAAGGTCTTACTGAGTCTTAGCCAGGTGGACCTGGATTGGAATGGGAATGTTTGACCACTCATGACAAAACGTTACACAAAGCTCTTAAAAAGATCTGCCTGACACCAGAATCGAAAATGACACAGGTTCTAGGGCGGCACCTGTGGCTCAAAGGTGTAGGGTGCTAGCCCCATATAAAAGAGGTGACAGGTTCAAACCAGCCCCAGCCACAAACTGCAAAAAAAAAAAAAAAAAAAAAAAAAAAAGAAAAGAAAACGACACAGATTCTTCAAAATGACACAGGTTTTTTATCTGTCTTTGATTCATCCAGACAGAGCCTTCCTGGCATTTTTGCCATGAGGAATTATTTGGGCTGAAACACAGATGCTGACTCCAGAACTTCAGCTCTTGTACTGCAGTGCTTTGCCCTGAACCCCAGCTCACTTCTGTGACTTCTATGGCAGACGTGCCATCCCCTGGCTCCTCAGATCCTCCTAGACAAGTTAAAACTTTCATTCTGTGCCAACTCTCTGGCTGAAGCATTTCCTATTCTTTTAATTCCTTTAAAATATTTTTGTTTGTATAAAAGTTTGGGTTACACAGTAGTTTCTTATGCATTGAAGTTTACCTTTGCTGAATGACTTCTATTAAAATTTAATATTTCTACAGTTTTTAATTTTTTTAAATACATGATAGCATTTTTTCTTACAGACCTATGTTCTGGCCCTAACACACTTTTAAAGTTATCTCCAACTTTCTTTGTTTTCTCTGCCATGGTAGCTCAAATGAATTGCTCACTATTTCTTGAGAATGTCCTCTACTTATTTTGCTGTTTCTTTTTAATCATTTGATTCTTAAGCCCTCAGCCTTCCTTTACTCAAGTCATATTTGCCAAGGCCCATCTTTCCTATTAGGTTTAATTCATGTGCCACCTTGCTTAGGTCATCCTTCCCTGATCCTCTCAACTGGAATTATTTCTCTTGCCTTTTGAGTGGCTGTATGTCTTTTTTTTCTGATGCACATACACTTCTTATAGATTGAGACAAAATTTTACTTATCCTTTTACTTAATTTATTTATTTAGTGACAGGCTAGATTATTTTTGATGGGAGGAAGATTGATAAGCATAAGTAAAAGAGGGTGAACAGGAAAGAGGGCACAGAACCTCTGGCAGTGGAGGAGAGAAATCCAAGTGGGAAGCACCTATTTATCTTTTTAATTCTGCCTGATTTTTCACTCTTTATATACAGAAACTTAAATAAAAATGTATTCAACAAGATAGAACATTTTACAAGTGCATTTCCTATTTGTCCCTTTTTTGGAAAACTACTTGGGAACAGCCATCACATCTTACGTTGTTATGTGTTCTATAACACAGAGCCTTATTTTCAACCAGAACTAAACAAACTTTTATACAGTAACACCACTAGTATTGGGATAGTCTGACTAATCAGAAGCTGATTCTCAGAAACTTGTCTATTCAGAAACTGTAAACTTTGGCTAAACTTGTGGATCCTTGGTTTCATTACCTTGTAAATGGTGGATAATAATCTTATTTCTTATGGTTGTTTTGAAGGATGAATAAAATAACCATAAATGTTTTTGTAATGTACAATAAATATATACAAATTACATTAATACATTTTCAATGCATTATCATTATTATTTCCATATGCACACTGTTTTCCCTGTTATCCTCTGAATAGCAACAGACCATTATCTCATATCCCATTTTCCTTTTCCTTGGGATAGATATATTCATGTCATTTGAATCATCCTCCATACCTATAGCCTTTTTTTTTTACTAGTTTATTTTCTTGAGAAATGCTCTTGCTTATGTGAGGGTTATCACTTAGGAACTGAAAACAACTGGGTGCCCCACAACACTGTCAGTTGGATATGGTCTACTTGTATCCAGTGTAGTCTGATATGCCATTAGGCTTTCCATGTCTCTTCTGAAATGCCGAAGTACAGCTGTCAGTGATACATGGCTATGTTCCCAGTGTTCACATCCTTTAAGGTGACCTCAATCCCAATGCCACTAGCCCCTCAAAATTCTCTCCACAGTGCCATCTGGTATGTTTAGGGAGTATCACAAGTCCTGATGCAAGAATCATGAAACAGCAATCTGCTTCCACCACAGCCAAACAGCTGTTTGGTTCACTGTCTTCTGAATTTACAGTCCTGCAGTGTGTAGATGCTTGACAAGGCAGTTTAAAAGTATCCAATGTACTCAGCCCTACTATGAAACTAATTTATAGCTTTCTTAGGAAAACTATAACCCAATTTTAGCCCAAGAATATTGGGAAAGGGGAGATGGAGGGGAGGGGAGGGAGGAGGGTGGATGGAGGGAGGGTGATTGTTGGGATCATACCTATAGTTAATCCTATAAGGGTATATGTGAATCTCTCTAAATATAGAATATAAATGTCTTAACACAATAACTAAGAAAATGACATGAAGGCTATGTTAACCAGTTGGATGAAAGTATTTCAAACTGTATATAGAAACAGCACGCTGTACCCTATGATAGTATTAATGTACACAGCTATGATTTAATAAAAAAAACTACAAAGAATTATCAGCTCAGTTTACCTATAAAATAACAAAAGAAAAACTGAGTTTGCAAATGCTGTCATGCATATTTTCTCCAGATAATCCTGTTGATAATCCTATCTCAATTTCCTTCTTGGGGTAGAATAGCTTCTGCAACTTTTCTCAGCATGAAATATAACTTTGCACTTCATCTGAGAGATGCTGTTACTCTCTGTTTCTGAAAAATTCTCATTAGAAAATAATGATTACACATTGCCTTGCTGTCAGCACATTTGTCTGCCTCTCTCCTTTCTCTCATAATTTTTCCTTTATTTTATCTATTATCCCTGCTAATTTCAACTCCTCCTGTGGCCCTGTGGTTCAGGCACACAGACAATACATAAACTAAACCACAGCAGAAGTCTTCCTGGGATCTCTTCTTTCGTTTAGAAAGAGGTGGTAGGGTTATAAGGATAAAGTGTAATAGAACCATGGCTATCCACAGACATTACTTATGGTCAGTGTCAGCTTGACCAGAGAAAGTGAGGCTAACACCCAATCCCAAGGTTCCCTGTGGAAGACAGAGTGACAAGTTCAAAGTGACATATATAGTATCTGGCCCAGTTATGCTTCATCATTTTAAATACAACTGCCAGCCTAGACCTGGAAATCAGACTTGTGTGATGTGAAAGAGAGGACAGTGTCTCAGCATCTTCTCCAGGTCCCTCATCCTATTACCCAGAGGCTTTCTAAGGGCACTTCCCCTTCACTGATGCACATATTCAGATTCACCTCTACTTGTTTGATCCATGGGTTATTTGGATGTGGTTTGCTTTCTATCCTACTCTCATTCTGGATAAATAGTTGATAATAGTAAAAATAAATACTTATTGAATGAGTGAGATTTACAAAGAGCAGATTGGCTGCAGACATTGATACAGAACACTATAACAAAAGGAAATCTTATGCTTTTGTTAAGGAATTCTGAAATGTTTCAGTATAAGGAAATCTATTGATACAACATTTCAGGGTATAGGAAGTAGAATAAGGAAATGTTTAAGAGGATGGTCTGTGTAGTCAAGTACATAGATAGATATTTGAATTTTAACTCAGTTCCATATTCTGTTCCCCACATCTCAACTACTGGCACTGAGTCTCACTGTAACATTAAGTAAGGCAAATGTCCCCCTGAGATCCAGCCCATCAGCTGTTGAGTCTCAGTATCCCAAATTACTACTACCAGCTGGGAGAGGGGAAAGAGGGTGGGATAGTTTCAGGAATTGATTCTAGATTATAAAACCCTATAGATTCTGAAGCAATTTCAGCTCTGGTGACTGGATTCAGGCAGCTGACTTCTCTAGTGGGACCTAATCTGTTGTGGCCTCTGTGAGTTTCAGGGATAAAGGAGGGAGCAATGCGTTGGGTCAGTAGCCTCTGGGTCAACAGATGAGTCAGAACAGGAGGATTTCTCTTTGTTCTTCCATTGGATCCTATGATAAAAGAAGAACAAGTCCATGAATTGTGGTAACAGATGCATGAATCTTTAGAAATCGTAGTTTCCTCCTGGGAAGGACTCGTCTATATTCTCAGCAATCTCATATCATTGCCTATGAGGGGTTCCATGTGTTCTAGAGCTGACATGTTCATGCAAGTGTGCCCTGAATAGCATTCTAGGGGTTTAAGAGAGAGAAAGTATAGTTTTGGGACAGAAATAGCATTTTGAGTTTAATATGACACTGAACTTCCAGATCCATGAAGCTCAGGTAAGAAAGAAATGGACAGGACAGAATAAGTGATGTGCTTAATTGCTTTCTCCCAGTGTGTTCTATGTGATCCTGGAATCAAACAGGAAAGGAAAATGGCAGAGGTGAGAAATAAGGACAGTGCAGAGTGGTGGGATATTGGCTGCAATGAAGGATTTTAAGACATTTTCTTTCATAATAGGAACCACTAGGCTGTTTGGTGGTGTTGTACATATGAAGGCAAAAGACCTAGTAGGTCAGAGGACTAAATGAGGGTTTCCAACCCATCAAGGATCAGACTTTTGGGGCTAGAGGGCTGTTAATTAGAATTAGCTGGAGTTCCTTATTTAGGGTCTTTCAGCTTCCACAAGAATTTTTTGCCATCGCTATCTCTACCTCTAGCCCATAATTTCTATCAGATCCTCTTTGGGTCTTGAGCTTCTTTCCTGTGGTTTGCCTCAATTCCTTTCTCAGTTCTCCTGGGCCCTTTGGTTAATATTTTTCTGTTTATATTTTCCTGTTTTGAATCCTTAAAATAAATCTCAATGCCCTAAGAATTGAGACACTTAGTGTATAAGCTCAATGCTCTAAAAATTGAAATGCTTACTGTACAATTATAAAGAATTTAGTGAGTCTTAAATGGAAGGTGGGATAAAAGGGTAGAAAATACACTCTACTGTACTACAGAGATTTTGCAGTGGATCGAGAAAAGTCAATGAGAAAGAGAGAGAGTAATTCACTTAAATAGTAATAATTGTTTCCCCAAGGGAAACAATTACTTTTTGTCTTCTTTTTCTTTCCAATATTTTTCTTTGTATAATCTTTGCCCCTTAGTTTAAATACAGTCAGATTTCCTTTATTTAAGTAATCTCTCCTTTACCATATGCACTTCTTCCTGTGCTCTCATCTCCCTTCCTGTAATGCTATTTGCTGAAGCAAAGATTCTGGCACGCTGACAAGTCCTCCCTGTGTCTGTTCACTCAAGTACTTCTGGCTCCCTGTTCTTTTGCATTTTATTTCTCTTTTCCCACTGAACTTGTCTTGATTTTCTTTGACTGATTATCTAGTTGCCAAATGCAATGAACAATTTCTTTCCCCATATTACTGAAATCCTTTATGTGGACACATTCGGCCACTCCATTTGATTTTTGATTAGGGCTCCGATCATTTCTTTTAGGTCTCCTTCCACGTTTCTTTTCCTCCTCTAATCTAAGCTTAAGGGTAAATCTGTCTAAGGATTCTATTGTTAGACTTGTTTGTTGTTCGATCTACATATGATTCTTTGTAGGTATTCCTAAAATTCTTATATTCTCCTTAGATAAATGTATTAAGTTCTGTGGTTTGAAATACACTTTGTGCTGATGATGTCAAATTCTCAATCTCTCACTTTGAGTTTTCAAACAAAGTGAAACAGCTTTCTCCAACACTTCATGACTTCAAGTCATTTATATTTTGATAGTTTACAGAGTCCATAAATGCAAACATGTCAAACTTGGTCTGTAATTTCTGCCTCTATAACATACATCAAGTCTTTTCAAAGACTATTGCTTGTCTTGTGGAATTTACTTAGTCATTTAAGTCAGAACAGACAGTACAATTTTCACCCCTTTCTTCTATCTGTGTAGTCAGTCTAATCTCTGTTTATGTCATTACATTTCTATCTCTCACAGATGCCCCATTTTTCATCTTCAGAGCCATCCCAGAGCAGGTTGTTGGTGATCCCTTCTCAATTGGAACACTGACGTCAGCAGGCACTGGTCCTCTTTTAGATACCCTTTGTCACTTTTGGTTCCTTAAGTTTGGGTGTGAAAGATGAGAAGAGAAAGAAGAGAGAGTTAGTATATTTACTTCCAAATGAAATCATGGTTTACACTAAATGGGGATGTGGAATAGGTGAAGAAATATATTTATTTGTTCATTTGTTTTTATTTCAAATTATTAAGGGGATATAATTTGTTCTTTTTATGTGAATACACTGTATATTGCTGAGGTGGTTCTCTCGGTGTGCTCATCACCAGGACAGTGTTTGCAAGTTTTTATCCCTAGTCCCACTCTGACCCTCTCCCCTTTTAGTTTCCAATGTCTTTGTCATGTGTATCCATCATTTAGCTCTCACCTGTTGGTGAGAACAATCTGTGCTTGCTTTATCATTCTTGGGATATTTCACTTAATATAATGGACTCCAGTTCCACCCATGTTGCTGCATAAGGCATGATTTCATTCCTTTTTATGGCCGAGAAGTGCTCCATGTCATATATCCCACGTTTTCTTTATTCACTCACGAATTGATGGGCAATTAAATTGAGTCCATATCTTTGCAATTGTGACCATGCTGAGACAAACATTTGAGTGCAGATGTATTTTCATTAAAATAATTTCTTTTCCTTTGGGTATATGCCAGTAATGGGATTTCTGGGTTGAATAGATCTATTTTTAGTTTTTTGAGGAATCTCTATCCTGTCCTTCATAGAGATGGCACTAATTTGGAGTCCCATCATCAGTGTATAAACATTGTTTTTTTCTGCATGCATGCTATACTATCTGTTGTTTTTCGACTTTCTCATAATGGTCATTCTGATAGGTCATTTATTAACATAGGAGAGACTCGACAACTTTGAATATCTATGGGAAAGATGTAGGAGAGGGTGAATACATAGAGAATTATCTGGATAATTCATAAGCCAAAGTTCCTAGGAAGGTCTAGGTAGAGAGAATCCAAATCAGAGGCAGAGGATTGCCATCAGGAGGGGGCATAGATATTACTGTTTATAGGAGGAGAACAAGAATATGGATACTGATGAGTTTGTGAATCTATCATGGGAAACTGAGGAATTTCCATCTAATGTTTCTGCTATTTGTGAAGCAGTTGGACAGGTTACCTGAGAGGGGAGACTTAGCAATTGAGTGAATTTAAAACATTTGAAAAAATTCTTGAAATAATTAGAGGAATGAATCAACCAGAGAAGGTTATTGTAATGAACTTGGAAATTAAGTAGTCATTTGAAGGCATAGTTATAAATTTTAATGAAAACAGCCTGCCTTTGAGCATACCTTTCTATAGGAACTTTGAGTTACACTTGTGCAAATTTGAATTCTGTATGTCCAAGATGGTGGTGGCATAGTACCATAAGACAATAATAGGAGGACATTGACTCTTTATATTTAGTCAATGTTTACTTTTATATCAGGATTTGGAGTAAATCATAAAATTTTCCATATCAAATTTGTTTTGGTCTCCCCTTCCCCCATGCCCTACCATGTCATTAATTGTCATAATTGTCTTGATATCAAAGTTGAATACATAGGATTCTTACCTCTCCATTCCTGTGATGCCTCACTAAGAATATTCCACCTCTATCTAGGTTATTACAAATGCTATAAAATCTTCATTTTTCATAGCTTTATAATACTCCATAGTGTACATATACCACAGCTTATCAATCCATTCCTGGGTTGAAGGACATTTAGGCTGTTTCCACATTTTAGCGATTGTAAATTGGGCTGTGATAAACAGCCTAGTACAAGTATCTTTATAGTAAAAGGGTTTTTTTTTCTTCTGGATAGATGCCCAGAAGGGATTGCAGGATCAAATGGGAGGTCTAGGTTGAGTTCTTTAAGGTTTCTCCATACTTCCTTCCAAAAAGGTTGTATTAGTTTGCAGTTCCACCAGCAGTGGAAGAGTGTTCCTTTCTCTCCACATCTGTGCCAGCATCTACAATTTTGAAATTTTGTGATATAGGCCATTCTCAGGATGGTTTTAACTTGCATTTCTCTAATAATTAGAGATGAAGAGCATTTTTTCATATACTTAGTAGCCATTCGCCTATCAGCTTTAGAGAAGATTCTGTTCATCTCTCTTCCCCCTTGATGTATGGGGTTGTTTGTTTTTTCTTGTAGATTAATTGAAGTTCTGCGTAGATCCTGGTTATTAGACTTTTGTCAGATTCAAAATATGCAAATATCCTTTCCCATTGAGTAGGTTGTCTACTTGCTCTGGTTATTGTCTCCTTTGCTGTACAGAAACTTTTCAGTTTCATAAGATTCCATTTGTTTAGTATTGCTGTTGTTGCTATTGCCGTGGCAGTCTTCCTCATAAAGCCTTTCCTCAGGCCAATATCTTCCAGTGTTTTCCCAATTATTTCTTTGAGGATTTTTATCGTTTCATGCCTTAGATTTAAGTCCTTTATCCATCTTGAATCAATTTTTGTGAGTGGAGAAAGGTGCGGGTCCAGTTTCAGTCTTTTACATGTAGATATCCAATTCTCCCAGCACCATTTATTAAATAGGGAGTCTTCCCCCCCCCCCCCAGTGAATGCTCTTGTTTGGTTTATCAAAGATTAGGTGGCTGTAAGTTGTTGGTTTTATTTGAAGGTTTTCTATTCGATTCCAAATATCTATGTCTCTATTTTTGTGCCAAAACCATATTGCCTTAACCACTATGGCCTTGTAGTATAGCCTAAAATCTGGTAAAGTAATACCTCTGGCTTTGTTTTTCTTACTAATGACTGCCTTAGCTATATGGGTTTTTTTCTGATTCCATACAGAATGCAGAATAATTTTTTTCCAAATCTTGAAAGTAAGATGTTGGTATTTTAATAGGGATGGCATTGAATTGGTAAATTATTCTGGGAAGTATAGACATTTTAACAATATTGATTCTTCCAAGCCATGAACATGGTATGTTCCTCCATTTATTGATGTTCTCTGCTATTTACTTTCTTAGGGTTTCATAATTTTCTTTATAGAGGTCCTTCACCTCTTTTGTAAGGTATATTTCTAAGTTTTTCATTATCTTTGGGACGATGGTGAAGGGAGTTGTATCCTTAATTAACCTCTCCTCTTGGCTATTGTTGGTGTATACAAAGGCAAGTGACTTGTGGACATTGATTTTATATCCTGCAACATTACTATATTTTTTGATGACTTCCAAGAGTCTTGTGATTGAATCTTTGGGATTCTCCAGGTATAAGGTCATATTGTCTGCAAAAAGGGAGAGTTTAACCTCATCTGCTCCTAATTGGATACCCTTTATTTTCTTGTCTTGTCTAATTATATTGGCTAAAACTTCTAGCACAATATTGAATAGTAATGGTGACAGAGGACAACTTTGTCTGGTTCCAGTTCTAAGAGGAAAAGCTTTCGGTTTTACTCTGTTCATTAAAATACTAGCTATGGGTTTGTCATAAATAGCTTCGATCAATTTAAAAAATGTACCACCTATGCCTATACTCCTCAATGTTCTAATTAAAAAAGGATGATGAATTTTATCAAATGCTTTTTCAGCATCTATTGAAATGATCATGTAGTCTTTGGTTTTACTTCTGTTGATATGGTGAATAACATTTATAAATTTGTGTATATTAAACCAGCCTTGCATCCCAAGGAAGAAACCTACTTGATCCTGATGTATAACTTTTTTGATGATAAGCTGTAATCTATTGGCTAAAATTTTACTGAGAATTTTTGCACAAGTGAAATTGGTCTGAAATTCTCCTTTTTAGTTGCGTCTTTACCTGGTTTTAGAATCAAGGTGATGTTTGCTTCATAGAACGTGTTGGGGAAGATTCCTTCCTCTTCAATCTTTTGGAATAATTTCTGCAGTATAGGAGTAAGCTCTTCCTTGAAGGTTTGATAGGGGGAAGGGGAGATCAGACAGAGAAAAATAGAGGGGGTGTGGGAAAAAATGACTAATTCTCACACAAACTTGATTTAATTTTGATCAACATAATTACTTAAACATCAATTTTTAATTCAACATGTCAATATGTTGTTTATCAATTGTATCCTTATTCATCAGTGAAATATGTCTGTAATATCCCCTTTATAATAATATATTTTTTCTAATTTTACTATCAGGAGTATCCAGACTAAGTAGAATGATTTTGAAGTATTTCTATTTCTACTGTCTATAAGACTTGGTGTGATCTGTTTTCTTTTTTTTTTAGAAATTAATTTTTACTTTTATTTATATATATTAGTCGTCTTTCTTTTTAGACTTTGGTAAAATCATAATAAGGAAAAAACTTGTTTGCTATTTGTATTTTGTCTTGTGTATTCTGTAAAAAACAAGTAGTAAATGATTATGTATTTGAAAAAAAATTGCACAGATCTTGTTAAAGTTATATTGATAGGTACTTTCTATTTTGATTGCTGATACAATGCTATCTTTCTTATTCTAATATTATTTTGTAATTCTTTTTTATATAGGAACATAATTGATTTTGTAAAGTTATTTTGAAGTTAGCTATGTTGCTGAATTTTTCTATTGTTTTTGGTAACTTGCAAGTAACTCGGAAGTAATGAAATTTGTATTTTTTTTTACAAACCATTGGGATTTTTAAGTTATCATAATTATACTAGCTAGGATCTTGAACTTTGCTAGGAGTGGTGGTAATGAGTACACTTATCTCATAATTGATTTGTAGAGAATGCTTTTGCCTATAGTTGATGTCTGTAAATATTCATGGAATAAAGGAGCCTGAAATAAAAAAACCAACAAATAAAAAAACAAATTTATTTTGGTGTGTGACAAAAAATTGAGAAAAATTGTTTTCTTAACCCATCTAGTAAATTAGGACACCAATACTTTCTTAAAGGATCCTATAGTTAAATATAATTTTATGACACATTAATTAATTTTAGATTCACCTGTAAACTAGTGAGTAATTCTGGTCTATGGGATATTTAATTAGTCATTTTAATTTGTCAGTTTCATTGGGAAAAATTTTTGTAAACTTGTGGCATGTTTTAGTGGAGTAGTCTCATCCCTTTCCTTCTAAACCTTTGATCTAGTCCATTTTATTTACTTTTCTTAATTTTCTTTAGAAATAATTTGCTAAGCTCTCTTTCATTTGTGTTAATATTTACCAATATATTTTTGCCTTTATTTAGAATTGGTCTTCTGTATCTCATCAATTTTCCAGATGAGACTGTGATAACTAATATTTTGACAGCTTTGTTTTTTGTTGACCTAATTCCTATGTCTTCTCACACACAAACCCATGTGAAATTTCCTCAGCTTAAGATTTATTTGATGATGTATTATTCTTTAATATTTTTTAAATAAAATGAAATAATGAATATAACATTCTTGGTTAAATGTCAGTGATAATAGTGATGGTGATTTAAAAACTTCGTTGGAACAAATTAACTGCTCCAGGGAAACCCAAGCTCTACTACATCTAGGACCCATATTTTCTATGTTAATATATGTTTCTTCTACTTTTAAAGGTACTTTGGATTTCCAGATTGATTAGGATTCTCTACATGTCATCACCCAGCAACCACTCCACTGGCACCATCTCTGAATTTCTCCTCATCTGCTTCCCCAACTTGCAGAGTTGGCAGCACTGGCTGTCCCTGCCCCTCAGTCTTCTCTTCCTCCTGGCTATGGTGGCCAATACCACCCTCCTGATCACCATCTGGTTGGAGGCTGCTCTGCACCAGCCCATGTACTACCTGCTCAGCCTCCTCTCCCTGCTGGACATGGTGCTCTGCCTCACCGTCATCCCCAAGGTCCTAGCCATCTTCTGGTTTGACGTCAGGTCTATCAGCTTTTCTGCCTGCTTTCTTCAGATGTTCATCATGAACAGTTTCCTGACCATGGAGTCTTGTACATTCATGGTCATGGCCTATGACCGCTATGTGGCCATCTGCCATCCCCTGCGGTACCCATCCATCATCACGGAGCAGTTCGTGGTTAGGGCTGCCATCTTTGTTGTGGCCCGGAATGGACTTCTTACTATGCCTATCCCCATCCTTTCTTCCCGACTCAGGTACTGTGCAGGGAACATCATTAACAATTGTATCTGCACTAACCTGTCTGTTTCCAAACTCAAGACATCACTTTTAATAGGCTCTACCAGTTTGCGGTAGGCTGGACCCTGCTGGGCTCTGACCTCATCCTTATTGTTCTCTCTTATTCCTTTATCTTGAAAGTTGTACTAAGGATCAAGGCTGAGGGTGCTGTGGCCAAAGCCCTGAACCCCTGTGGTTCCCACTTCATTCTCATCCTGTTCTTCAGCACAGTCCTGCTGGTTCTGGTGATCACCAACCTGGCCAGGAAGAGAATTCCCCCAGATTTTCCCATCCTGCTCAATATTCTGCATCACCTCATCCCTCCAGCACTGAATCCCATTGTTTATGGTGTGAGAACCAAGGAGATCAGGCAGGGAATACAGAAACTGCTGATAAATTTGTAAGAAGTACAATGATTGAGACTTGACCTTGGAAACAGTAATTGATAATGGGTTTTAATTTTAATGATTCATAGAAAATTTAAAACTTCTGCAGGCATAATTTTAGTTTTTGTTTTCTTCAGTGTTTCAGTTGATTATGGGGATATCAAAATTTTGGCTTCTGCTTTTCATTGTACTGAATTGAGCCCTATTTTTTTTGTATTCTGGAATTACCTGGAAGTTATTCTGGTGTTTATCTAGTGAAAGAAAATTGTTAAGCTATAATTATAGGACCTTAGAGTGTTATGATTTGTATAATAATTTGAAAGAAGAAATGTTATTACAGTTATTTTAAGTAAAGCTTTTCAATCTCCTGACTTGTTTATTACTCACATACATATAGATGTATGTGTTTGATCTCTTGTATCTCCCTGACAAAACTCCTCCTGGTTTGTACTATGGATGGATTTCTTGTGAAGATATATGTACAATATATGACAAATCTAAAACTTTGATTCTTATGTGGAGTGAATGACATGTGCCATTCACTTCCGGCTCTAGAGATCTTGTTAATTTTCTTATCTAATGTTACTACTCCAGAGTAAGAATTTCCTTTAGTTATTTACTTCTTCCTTATGATTTAAAAAAATTTTAAGGCAATTCATATTTAGGGGTATGTTTTGTTTTAAGTGAAACTCTATGCCCTTTTTAAGTTTTCAGATATATTTTATCAACTTCTGACTTCATGCTATTTTATTTATACCTGACTTTTCTATCAAATTTTCACACTATCCTGTATTCCTACCCTTTCCTGATTGATTATCTTAGATATATAGCTAAATTGTCTTTCCCATCCTAAATTCAGCTCTGTTGTGGCAATCTTCACATGCTGTCCTAGTGCCAGTATAGGTTCCCATTGGATCCAGGCACTTCTAAATTAGTGAGTTTATTGAACAAGGATAAGTTGTTTCACTCTTTACGTTTTTCTCTCCTGATCATGCTCTGGAAATAGTGTGGAGTAGATGTTGACTATTTCCTAGAATTGGTTTACATTAGTCCTCAGGCCCCCGTTTGGAAGGTAGGTAATTGAGAACTTTGTCAATAATATAAGAGTCATTGGAGAATGTCTCCTAATACAGCTAGTATATCATGAACTAATTATTATTGGAAGACTGATAGCCTGATTTATCAGTTTTAGTATTATATTTTATCAAAATAATAACTTTTATCTTTCTCTTCTCCATTTTACAACTTCAAAGACCGATCCTACCATATTACAAAGTTTATCAAATATTTTTCCATTCAGTCATCTTTCTAGTCAGCTCGTAGCTCAGTTTTCCAGGTTATGCCCCCCATTTTTTCTTAGAGTGTATGCTCAATGATCTTCTGTCATATAGAAAACTAATACTAATCTCTTCATTTGAAAAGCTATGGCTATCCTACAACTCTCAGTTTAAACTACACAATGTCTTCCTTTCTCACCCCAGAAATTAATCTGACCATCTTGAGTCATGTGTATATATCCTTTTGATACTAAATTATAAACTCCTCTGAGTGTGGTAAAGAGTTTTCTTCATCTTTTTAATTTTATATATTTTACAGATACTAATAAAATGTTTTACATATTTTAATTACTTTGAGTAAATAAAAGTGAATTATATATGCAATCATGGTGCTAGGAAACCTGTATATCCACATGCAGAAAAATTAAACTAGGTGCCTATCTCCTGCCATATACAAAATCAAATCAAAATGAATTAAAGACTTAAATGTAAGACATGACACTGTGAAATTATTTAAAAAGAATTTTGGGGAATGCTTCAGGACATTGGTCTAGGAAAAAACTCTTCTTGAGTAGTACCCCCAAAGCATAGGCAACTAAAGAAAAATTGGGCAAATGAGGTGACATCAAGCTAAAAACATTCTTCACAGCAACAGAAACAACCAGGAATATGAAGAGACAATCCATAGAAAGGGGGAAAATATTTCCTACCTACTCATCTTACAGGGAACAGATAACTAGAATATATAAGGAGCTCCAGATACTCAAAAAAAATTAAATAATCTGATTAAACAATGGACAAAGAATATGAATAGACATTTCTCAAAAGAAGACATTCAAATAACCAACAACTATATGAAAAAATGCTCAGCATCATTAGTCATCATAGAAATGAAAATCAAAGCTACAATGAAATGTTATCTCATTGATATCTCCCCCTATCAATAGATGAATAGGTAAAAAAAATTGTGGCACCTATATATATACACAATGGAATATTATATAGCTGCAATAAGAATGAAATGACTTTTGTGAAAAAGATAGGCAATAACAAATGCTGGTAAGGATGTGGAGAAAAGGGAACACTTGTACGCGATTGATGGGAATGTGAATTAGTGCAATCACTACAGTAGGAAGGTTCCTCACAAAGCTAAAAATAGAACTATCATATCACCCAGTGATCTCATTGGTGAGTATGTATCCACAGGAGAAAAATTGAGTATATTGAAAAGATATCTGCACTCCCATGGTTATTGTAGTACTATTTACAATAGCCAAGATTTGGAACCACCCTAAGCACCCATCAATAGATGAATAGATGAAAAATTTGTGGTATATATATATACACAATGGAATATTATAAAACCATAATAAGAATGAAATCCTTTCATGTCTAATATCATAGATGTATAGAACTGGAGGATATTATGTTAAGTAAAATAAGCCAAACACAAAAAGACAAATCTTGCATGTTCTTACTCATATGTGGGAATCAAATATTAAAATAATTTATCTTATGGATATAGAGAATAATATGATGGTTACCAGAAGCTGAAAAGGGTAGCAGGGAAGGGGGGTAATCTGGGGATGGCCAATGGATGCAAAAATATAGTTATACAGTTAGAAAGAATGAACAATACAGTAGAACCTCCATAGAGTTGACCACCTCCCTATATTGAATACCTCCTTAAATTGACCTGAATTTCAAAGATTGGACATGCCCCTCATCAGTATAGAAGGCCTAGTCCTGTATGTTGGCCACTTTCTTATGTTGACCAGTTTGTTACAGTACCTTGGGTGGTCAACTCACAGAGGTTCTACTGCATTTGACAGCAAACAAAATGAATATAATGAACAATAAGTTAGGGAATACTTTGAAATACTTAAATGAGAATGTTCCATGGACTGATGAGAAGAATGCATATTCTTTAGCTTTGGAATAGAGTGTTCTATATAGGTCTGTCAAACACAGTTGTTTGAGGGTCACAATTAAGTCTCTTGTATCTTTGTTCAGTTTCTGTTTATAGGATCTGTCCAGTTCTATAAGAGGAATGTTAAAGTCCCTTATAAGTTTGGTGTTATGGAATATCATATTGCTCACCCTAATTAAAGTTTATTCCAGAGATCTGGGAGCATTTAAATTGGGTTCATGGAAATTAAACAACCTTATGCTGAATCACAGTTGGGTGCAGGAAGAGATAAAAGAGGAAATCACTAACTTCTTTGAGAATAACAACAATGAAGACACAAGCTGCTAAAACCTGTGGGATACAGCAAAAGCAATCCTGAGAGAAAAATTTATTGCTTTAGATGCTTACATCTAAAAAACAGAAAGAGAGAGCATCAACAAACTCACAAACTATCTTATGGAACTGGAAAAAGAAGAATAATCTCAGCTTAAACCCAGTAGAAGAAAAGAAACATCTAAAATTAAATCAGAGATTAATGAAATTGAAAACAAAAAATCATTCAGAAAATTAATGAGACCTGGAGTTGGTTTCTTGAAAAAAATAGATAAACCTTTGGCCAGACTAACTAGAAATAGAAAAGTAAAATCTCTAGTAACCTCAATCAGAAATGATAAAGGGAAAATAACAATTGATGCCACAGAGATACAAGAGATTATCTATGAATACTACCAGAAACTCTATGCCCAGAAATTTGACAATGTGAAGGAAATGGATCAATATTTGGAATCATACCCTCTTCCTATACTTAGCACAAATGAAATAGATCTCCGAACAGACCAATTTCAAGCACTGAGGTCAAAGAAACAGTAAAAATTTCCCAAGAAAAAAATGTCCAGGTCTAGATGGCTTCACACTAAAATTCTATCAATTCTTCAAAGAAGAGTTTATTCCCATACTGCAGAAATTATTCCAAAAAATTGAGGAGGGAGGAATCTTCCCCAACATGTTCTATGAAGCAAACATCGCCCTAATACCAAAACCAGGAAAAGATCCAACTATCAAGGAGAATTTCAGACCACTTTCACTAATGAATTTACATGCAAAAATTCTCAACAAAATCCTAGCTAATAGATTACAGCTTATCATCAAAAAGTCATCCACCATGATTGACTATTTTTCATCCCAGGAATGTCATGCTGGTTTTGACACGCAAGTCCATAAATATAATTCACTGTAACAACAGATGCAGAAACAAAGACCATGTGATCCTCTCAATAGATGCAGAAAAAGCATTTGATAAAATCCAGCATCCTTTTCTAATGAGAACGGTGAAGAGTATAGGCATAGGTGGCACATTTCTTAAATTGATTGAAGCCATTGATGGCAAACCCACAGCTCACATTCTACTGAATGGAGTAAAACAAAAGTTTTTCCACTTAGAACTGGAACCAAACAAGGTTGTCCTCTGTCACCATTACTATTCAACATATTGCTGGAAGTTCTAGCCAATACAATTAGGCATGAGAAGGAAATAAAGGGCATCCAAATGGGAGAAGAGGAGGTAAAACTCTTATTCTTTATTAATGATATGATCTTATACTTAGAGAACCCCAAAAGCTCAACCACACGACTCCTGGAAGTGATCAAAAGATACAGTAATGTCTCAGGATATAAAATCAATGTCTGCAAATCTTCCTATATGCTAGTAGCAACCAACACGGGAAGCTTATTAAGGACACAATTTCCTTCATAGTAGCTTCAAAGAAAATGAAATACCTAGGAATATACCTAACAAAAGAGGTGAAGGACCTG
This sequence comes from Galago senegalensis, assembly GCA_963575145.1. Lineage (NCBI taxonomy): Eukaryota > Metazoa > Chordata > Mammalia > Primates > Galagidae > Galago > Galago senegalensis. The sequence goes on along the minus strand of CAUYTI010134382.1, from coordinate 4,364 downwards.
CATAAGGAAAATTATGAAACCCTAAGAAAGGACATAACAGAAGATATTAACAAATGGAAGAACATAGTATGTTCATAGCTGGGAATAATCAACATTGTTAGAATGTCTATACTTCCCAAGGCAATCTACCTATTCAATGCCATTCCTATTAAAATACCAACATCATACTTTTAGGACTTGGAAAAAATAATTCTTCCTTTGTAAGGAACCAGAAAAACCCCATATAGCTAAGGAAATTCTTTGTAATTAAAACAAAGCTGGGGCATCAGCTTACCAGACTTGAGGCTGTACTACAATGCCATAGTGATCAAAACAGCATGGTACTGGCACAAAAATAGAGACATAGATATCTGGAAACAAATAGAAAACCAAGAAATGAAACAAACATCTTACAGCCACCTAATCTTTGATAAACCAAATGAGAACATACACTGGAGGAAAAAAATCCCTATTTAATAAATGGTGCTGGGAGAACTGGATATCCACATGTGAAAGACTGAACCTAGATCCACACATTTCTCCACTCAGAAAAATTGATTCAAGATAGATAAAAGGCCTAGATTTAAGGCACAAAATGATAAAAATCCTCAAGGAAAGCATGGGAAAAACACTTGAAGATATCAGCCTGGGCAAAGACTTTATAATGAAGACTTCTGTGACAATTGCAACAACAGTAAAAATAAACAAATGGGACTTAATTAAACTGAAAAGCTTTTGTATAGCTAAGGAGACAACAAACAAAGCAAATAGACAGTCTGAATCTACTCAGAAGAAAAAATATCCTTTTACCATAAGGACACTAGCACTAGACTGTTTATTGCAGCTCAATTTATAATCACCAAAATGTGGAAATAGCCTAAATGCTCACCAATGCATGAATAGCTTAGCAAGCTGTGGTATATGTATACCATGGAATACTATTCAGCCATTAAAAAAGATGGAGCCTTTACATCTTTTGTATTAATCTTTTATATTCCTTCCTGGATGGAATTGGAACACATTATTCTTAGTAAACCATCACAAGAACGGAGAAACAAGAATCCTATGTAGGCAATTCTAATATGAGGACAATTAATGACCTAGTACATGGTGGGGAGTGGAGAAAGGGGAGAGTAAAGAGGGAAGGAGAAGGGGTGGGGGTCACTGTTTGTGACATACCTTTTGGGGGTGGGACACAATTATAAGAGGGACTTCACCTAACAACTGAAATCAATGTAACCTGGTTCAAAAAACTAAAAACAAACAAACAAAAAGAATAGGTTACTCAAGAATAGGTTGCTCACCCCATAAAATACTATATCATGACCCTTCTCATTTTAAGAAATTTACCAGGGACCCTGAGAGAACTGGAAGAAACAAAATTTATTAATTTTCTAACTAGCTAGTGTCACTGGGAAAATCAATGAAAAAAAAGTTTTCAGAATGGGTGAATGACAAATATTCTGTTAGTTTATCACATCCCCTCCCCAGTCCATCCCCACTCTCGAGATAACCAGGTATGGATTAAAGATCAGAGCCTGAGCCCACTGAAACCATGGTAAAAAGGCTCCTACTTGGTGATCCTGTCCACGCTAACAACAGTAAAGGTGAATGACATTCCTGCCTAGACACATCACTTAGGTGTGAAACCAGCCAGCCATACAGAGTGGACAGTCCAACGACACTCAGAGTGTCCCCACCATCTTACGTTGAAAAAACAGACTACAGCCCTGCCACAGTCACATACTGGAAGCTGGCTTGTCTATGCACAGCAGAAGCTTGATGATGAGCAGCAGTGGCATAGGACTGATTACTGATTCTTTACTTTGGACTTTTTCATCTTTTTTCTTTAATCCTAGGTGTAAGACATGATGAAGGTTATGAAAAATGTATCTAAAAGGCAACCCAAACTAGACAAACTGTCAAAATTGTGTTACTAGTTTACTCTTATTTTAGGGTGACCAGACTTCCCGCTTTTGGCGGAACAGTCCCACTTTTTGACAATTTGTCCCATGTACCACGGTGTTTTAAAAAAGGCCCAATTTTTTGGAAAGAATGCACAAACAGGCAGGAGAACAGGAAAGGAATATATGGTTTTCGGCTGCCATGTGGCTATTTCACCAGAATATGAGTTTTATATTATTTTTGTTAATTTTATAATGTTAAACTGTAATAATAACAAATAATTGTTGAGAAGTCATTATCGAGAACTGCTTATCAAAGTTTGCATTGTTGTCAGGCCCTACCTGGCCCTGCCCAGTCCCCTGCCCTGCTCCCCCCTCCACCCCCGGCCAGAGTGTCCCGCTTTACAAATGTTAAAATCTGGTCACCCTATCTTATTGGGAATATGCATGAAAGCCTGAAGGTACTTGCATATATAACACCCAATATCAGATATGTGTGCCCCCTAGTGGGCTAGCTGTTTACTACAATCCTTCTGAATCCCCACAGCAAACTGAACTTGCTATGTAGTATACTAATATCCCTAGAAAGGCAATAACTCAAATTATAACAGAAGGAATATCTAAACAAATAACAAAAATCATTAGTAATAATTTTGTAATATATACAGACATGTGTCTTTTTATATTTTTAATATTATCTAGATATTCCATGTAGAAATACTATGTATTTCTGAAGAATTATTTCTATGTATTTCACATTTTGTGTTGTCATGTTAACTTTAATTCTCTAATTGTTAATGGTATATAATGGATATTTGTATATTGAACTTAAAAAATCATAGAATATGGTAAATATTAATACAAAAACTAGACAAATTTTATCTTTTGTCATATCTGTTATAATCCAATAAGTTAATTCCTTATGAATAAAATTTTCTTGAACATAAAAATAAATAAATAAAATACTTAAACGAATGGATTTTGAATGTTCCTAACACAAAGAAATGACAAATACTTGAGCTGATGATACCTCAAGTACCCTAATTTAATTAATTAGCATTGTATGCCTGTATCAAAACATCACATGTGCCCTATAAAGATACACAACTAATATATGCCTATATTATGAAAAAATATTATACAAAGGCTGGATGCTGTGGCTCACACCTGTAATTCTAGCACTCATGGGTGGACTAGTTGAACTCATGATTGGAGACCAACCTGAGCGAGAGTGAGAACTTTTTTCTAAAAATAGCCTGGTATTGTGGTAGGTGCCTGTTGTCTCAGCTACTCTGGAGTCTGAGGCAAGAGGATCACTCAAGCCCAAGAATTTGAGATTGTGAGTTTGAGAATGTCACAGCACTCTACTGAGTGCAACAAAGTGAGACTCTCTGTCTTAAAAAAAAATATATTATACCAGGTGGCTATAAGGTGCATGTGCAATTTACTATGTGAAACTATTTTAAATTGTGCAAGAATTTTATGTCCACCCTGCATATAGAAAGTAAAAAAAGTAAATCTTATAGAAGTAGAGAATAGAATGGTGCTACAAGAGTCTTGGGTGAATAGGGAGGAGGAAAGGGGTTGTTTGATGTTGGTAAAAAGACACACAGTTGCAATTAGATAGGATAGATAAGTTCAAGAAATCTATTGTATAGCATGGTTACTATAGTTAGTAATGATACATTGCATCCTTGAAAAACCCAAAGAGAGCAGATGTTAAGTGTTCCCATCTGAAAATGATAATTATGTCAAGTAATATATTTGTTAATTAGCTAGATTTAAGCATTCTACAATGTGTATATACAAAACATCATGTTATCTGACAATTAAAATAATTGCTTTTATTCTTATTTTCAATACATCAAAAACATAAAAAATGGAGGACATGCTTCCTCATTTTATACACCATAGATTTTAGAGACATAACGGCCTTGTGCCATGTGTCATTCTTGGTCTCCAGTGCAATTCCTTAAATTTTTTTTTTAATTAAATCATAGCTGTGTACATTAATTCAATCATGGGGTACAATGTGCTGGTTTTATATACAATTTGAAATATTGTCATCAAACTGGTTTACATAGCCTTCATGGCATTTTCTTAGTCATTGTGTTAAGACATTTATGTTCTACATTTAGTAAGTTTCACATGTACCCTTGTAAGATGCACCATAGGTGTGGTCTTACCAGTTACCCTTCCTCCACCCACCCTCCCTCCTCCTCTCCCTTTCCCTTTTCCCCATATTCTTGGGTTATAATTGGATTATAGCTTTCATATGAAAGCTATAAATTAGTTTCATAGCAGGACTGAGTACATTAGATACTTTTTGGACATGAAAGATCTATAAAGAGAACTATGAAACTCTAAGAAAAGAAATAGCTGAAGATGTTAACAAATGGAAAAACATACCATGCTCATGGCTGGGAAGAATCAACATTGTTAAAATGTCCATATTACCCAGAGCAATATACAATTTTGATG
>CAUYTI010134380.1:0-11300 GCA_963575145.1 Galago senegalensis | reverse complement strand
ATTAGCCAGGCATTGTGGTGGGCACCTGTGGTCCCAGCTACTTGGGAGGCTGAGGCAGGAGACTCGCTTGAGCCCAGGAGTTGGAAGTTGCTGTGAGCTGTGATGCCATGGCACTCTACCCAGGGGGATAGCTTGAGGCTCCATCTAAAAAAAAAGAGAAAAGAAAATATTTTCTTATACAATGGAAAACACTAATGTTTTGAATTTGGAGAATCTTAGGGGGAAAAATAGCCATCTGAAAATAAGTCTAAAATAAACTTTTCCAGGAATTTTATTCAGACTCCTATATGCTGACCAGGAAACTATAAAGGAAATGAACAAACAGCAGTAGAAAAGTTTATGCAAATAATTAAGCTGCAATGGCAATACCAATGACTTAGGCCTACCCTGACAATTTCTTACCTTTGGGTAGTTGATATGTCTTATGATCAGTTGGACCAAACTGCTTTATAAAAAGAAACTAATATAAAAACCTTTTCTCTGAGGCTCATGCAAAAAAGATAATCACAATTTAAGATGCAATGCCAGACTCTTCCTCCTCACATGATGAGCTTGTGGTTTCTCAGCTATTACACATTAAAAAAAAGCATTTGACCAAAAATGACTCAATTTGTTATATAGCCTCTAAATGTGTTAAAAGAATGAGAAGCATCCCCCTTTATCTTCCCATCTATCCTGATTTTCTATGAGGGAGAGAGATTTTCACAATTGGCAGAGACTGAAGGCATTTTATGGCTTTGGACATCAAACACGTGTTTGTTACTCAATTGATAAATCCCACATGACAATCACAGGATGAGTTGGTTGTTTTTTTCCAAGGCGTCACTACCTTGTGCTTCTCCTCTTGCTTGAAACTGCTCAGCTACAGAGATGTCCCTTGTCTTCAGCGATACATTGTTTTGTCATGAATTTAAGGCCAAATTCCGTACTACTTATATAATGACACCTACAATAAAACCCTGGATTTTAACAAAGTGTTAAACATCCTTCATTTGGTAAATGAAGGAGGCAGCAGCCGTGGGGGAGGGTGTGCTTCTGTCATCTCCTACTACAACCCCTGATGCCCACAGGCTTACAATCAGGCCCAGAGCTCTCCTGTTATTAAGATAAAAAGGGTCCCTCAAGCTCATACCTATAATTGCAGCACTTTGGGAGGAAGAGGTGAGAGGATGGCTTGAGGCCAGGAGTCAAGACCAGCCTGATCAACAGACCAGTCTCTACATAAAATAGAAAAATGGGGAGGGATAGGTGGCACAGGCCCCACAGTCTCAGCTTAAGAGGCTGAGGCAGGAGAATCTTTTGAACCCAGGAGTTTGAGATTACTGTGATCTGTTATAATTCTACTGCATTCTAGTCAGGGTGGCAGAACTAGAGGTGGAAGAAAAGAAAAAAAGAAGCCGAAATAATAAGACTATCTCTTTTCCTTTCACATTCTTCTCTCTGGGGTGTCTGTTAGGCACTTTTCTCCTTCAGATCTGTTCTTAGAACTCAGATGAACCTATAATTACCCATATATAGCTTTTATTTGACCTGGTTTCTCAGTCCTAGGAAAAGTACAGGATCCTGCTTTCTCTGAAGACAGATGACTCTGACCTCTCCACCTTCCAGGACAGGTGTCACATTGCATAAATTTGGAACATACAATTCTGGTCATTCAAAAATAGAGCCTACATAGTGGCATGCACTTGTAGGCCTGGCTACTCTGGAGGGGAGGATCACTTGAGACCAAAAGTTCGAGGCTGTACTGCTCTATAATTGTGTCTGTGAATGGCCTCTGCTTTCCAATCTGGGCGACACCACAAGACCCAACTCTAAAAAAGATAATTAAGTAATCAAACAGTGTAACTTAAAAAGAATCATAATTTGAGGTGAGAGAAGGCCTGTATGTTCCATTGGCTTTCACTCTTGGTTTTAACTGAATCAATTGCTTCAACTATGAATTGGAACTATGAGGAAAGAAATTCCTTTCCTCAGAAAGGGAAAGAAGGGGAATGCTTCTTTGGGAGGAATGTCTTGTCTGACTGGTGCAGGAGGAGAAGGAACAGAGTGCTCCGCTGAGTCCCTTTGCTACATTGTCCTGTTTCTCTGCCCCACTTCTCCTCAAGAACCTCTCCTTCTGAGTCTCCAGGAGAAAAAAGGCCGGGGAGGGTTGAGAAAGCATCTCACTCTGTCACCCTGGGTAGAGTTCCATGGCATTATCATAGTTCACAGCAACCTCAGCCTCCTGAGCTTGAGCAATTCTCCTGCCTCAGTCTCCCAGGTAACTGGCAGAACAGGTGTGCCACGACACTGGGTATCACCCAGGCTGGTCTCGAGCTCCTGAGCTCAAGGGATCATCCCACTTGGTGCTCCCAGAGTACTAAGATTACAGACATGAGCCACTGCACCTGGGCATCCAAGAGGAAAATTGTTTGTCTTAGAGGCTGGCCTTATAGTGGAGAGAGCTCAAGTTTGGGATGGATAGGGTCAGTTCAGAGGGAATTGCTTAGGAAAACTGATTTGGGCCAATATCGGTGCCTTTTTCTCCCAACTGGCCCTTTTAGTAATAAACTAGTACTTTTTTCCTCAGCTGTCTGATTCTTGTGTTGGCTTCCAAAGTGGTCTTGAACTGAGAGGACTTATAGAAAATTGTCAAAGAATGCCCCAAGCCGCAGTGGCCAAAACGACAAAGGTTTATTTCTCATGAGTGTTCACCAGGGATCTAATCTCTGAAGGAGTGCTTTGCACATTTCCACACAACAGGAGTTTAAGGTTTTTAAAGACCAATTCAAATTTCAGCACCACTGAGTCAGACTTTATTAGTAAAAGAAGTGGAAACAATTTTCAGATTTGAATCCTGGGATGTAATTAAAAGGAATGAACCAGAGTGGTGTTTTCAAACTGAACTCTTCCTCGGGAGCCATATTTACAATAAACAACAAAGTGAAATACCATCTACGACTGAATAGGCCTTTTCATAGCCTCCTGATTTGCTGAGAATTATTTTTGGGAATACTTAATTCAGAGCTTTTCTTTCAGGGTGTTGGCACTTTCTCTTCTTGGATATGAGTTATAGTAGACTAACTTCTATTATTTCTGGATTATATGTCAGCAATGGAAAATGAATTGAGCACTTTGAGAAGGAAAAAAATCATTACCAGAAAGATGAATAGACTGATTGTACTCAGTTACTAAAAGTAGAGGGTCTGGAAATATCATTGGTTTTATTTTCCAGGAAACATATCTTCTTGGATGCTCTTCAGAGTAGTGATAAATTCCTCCAGCAGCAGGTAGGAGATAGGCCTACTGATACCCCTCTTTCTCCTGGGCCTGAAATTCTTGGGCCAATTTCTTTTTTTTTTATTGTTGGGGATTCATTGAGGGTACAAGAAACCAGGTTACACTGATCTCATTTGTTATGTAAAGTCCCTCTTATAATTGTGTCTTGACCCCCAAAGGTGTGTCATACACCGAGCCCCACCCTCCCCCCCTTTCCTAGGGCCAACTTCAAAGAGAGGCCTTTCTTTGCTATGTGATGTTCAAATGAAAAGAGCTTTACTTTCTCAGATTTCAGGCATTTGGGACCGAGTCAACAGCCAGCCAAATTTACAAAGTTATGCTTTTGCCTTAGGATAAGGAATTTTTTCCTTCCCTTGCTCAATCAATAATTGTATTCATCAATAAAGTAACAGTATTTATCTATTTGACAAATTTGTATTATTTCTGCCACGTGTCAGATAGTACTGTGTGCAGATGACATGATAATGATCAAGACTGATAAAACTCCTCACCCATTAGAGCTCTCAGTCATGGAGGAGGCAAGTGGATAGAGATGGGTGAAAGGTCTTCAATTCAGTCTGAGAAACACCAAGATAAGGACACACCAGATGCTATGAAAATTATATAGCAGAGGAAATCAGGGAAGATTTCGTGGAAGAAGTGACTTTTATTGTGATCTCAGGGATAGTAAGTTTTAACTAGAGTAAGAGAGAGAGAGAGAGCAAAGGCCCTGAGGTTGGAGAGTAGAAAGTATGTGTGAAATTAAGGGTGAAAGACATAGTTGAATAGGACAGAAAGAGGCCTGACGCTGAAGGGGTAAGCCAGTGAAAGGCCTTGGAATGTCTAGAAAAACCTGTAAGAACCTGTGGCCTCTATCCTCATGAAAGTCATCTAGTGAGTCTTAGCAGGAAAGTGACATAACTGAGTTTATATCTCTGGAGACACTCGGATTGCTCTGTTGCAAATCTATAGGAAGAGATGAAGTCCAGAGATTGGAGCTAGAAAGACCAGGGAGGGAGCAGCGTGGGTATCTGGGTGAGAGGTAGTGGTTGCCTGAGATTATTTATTAGCAGTGGACCACACAAAATGGGTGGATTTGAGAAAAGTCTAGAAGGGAGGATTGATAGGACTTGGTGTTAGATGTGGTATATGGATGGTATAGGACAGGGAGGAATCTAGCATGACACTGACATGGCTCAAGTTTCTGGCTTGGATACCAGGATAGTTTGGGGTTATTTATTGAGACAGGAAGCCCAGGAAGAAGAGCCGACTTGGAGGTTAAGATCTGGAATTAAGTTTGGAACATGGTACTTAGAGGTGTACAGTAGATATCCTCACTGACCTACTCATACCTTTTCCTACTTACTATAGAACAGGAAGGCAAAATTGCCTAGGCTATGAATGCAGGTAATCAACATATGTTATAAATCCTAGTTCTATACTCTGGCTTGTTTTCAGATTGTATGAACTTTTGCCTTTTACAAATCCTAGTTGGGTCAGTTAACTAGCTGTGGGTCTTTGTGCACCTTCTCTGACTCTGTTTCATTCTCTATAAATTGGAGATAGTCACTGCTTTATGGGGTTGCTATTAATAAATATTAGATACCTATAATGTATAATGTAATTCACTACAATTCCCATGCAAACTCCATCATCAAGCAGCATCTGGACTCTGCAGGGCAGAAAGAAAGCTGTTCTCCTCTTGTCCACTGAGCAATTGATATTCATGTTTGCAGGTATATTGGAGATACATTCATATGTATTCATCTGGTAGTGACAAATTATTCACAAACTTAGTGACTTAAAATAGCATAAATTTATTGCCCGATAGTTCCAGAGGTTGGAAACCTGAACTGGGTCTCACTGAGTTAAAATTACGGTCTTGGCAGAACTTTATTCTTCTGGGGCTCTGGGCAGACTCTGTTTCCTTTCCCTTTTCTTTTCCAGCTTCTGCTTTCCTTGGCTTGTGGCCCCTTCCTTCATCTTCAAAGACAGAAGTGTAAAATCTTCAAATCTCTTTCTGCTTTCCTCTTTGGGCTCCCTCTTCAATTTTAAAAGATCCTTCTTACATTGGGCCCAACCAGATAATATAGGATAATCTTCTTATCACAAAATCAGCTCTTTAGTAACCTTAATTCTATCTGCAACCATAACCTCCCCCGCCCCCCAGCTATGTAACATAGGTTCTGGGGACTTAGGGGTTCTTTTTATGTCCGTAAGTCCATTTTAAATATTGTGCTATCAACGTTTTGTGTCAAACTCATCTAGGACTAACATCTCCAACTTTTTGGATATTGTCATCCATAATACATTATTGCCCAATAAAATATGTCTGGAATGAAAACAGTAGTGGTGATTTTAATTTTTTTGTTCATAATTTATATAAGAAACACAAAACTCAAACTTTTAAGCCCCGTAGTAAATATATGATGTGGTAGAAAATAAATATTCATAGGACTTTTCCCCAGTCTTCGTAAAAATGACAAAACAGCAGCTCAAAGATTATGAAGAAATAATAAATATTAAACACCAGTGGAAGCAGTAGCTGCCTAAAGAGCACACAGTCAATCTTTACTAATGATTCTTCTCCATACAAAGACTCACTCCTGAAGTTCTTTATTGGCACAATCCTTATAAATCTTTAATGAGCTCTATTGCACCCTGTTCTGGGAAGGAAGGGAGAGGTAAGGAAGGGAAGCAGAAAGGTGGATGGCATAAATATGTACAAGGCCCCGAGAGCACGGGAAAGGCAGCATTAACAACCTATCCAACCAGCCCCTGTGGTAAGTGCCTTCCCATGTCATGACGGTTTCATGTGGGAAGACACTTACCACGTAAGGCAGTGACTGCCTCCAATTTACAGAGAGGGAAGGAAGGGAAGCAGAATGGTGGATGGCATAAATATGTTCAAGGCCCCGAGAGCACGGAAAAGGCAGCATTAACAACCTATCCAACCAGCCCCTAGCACAAGGTGGCCGGCTCACATGGGACCACAGCCCAGGCTGCTGGGCTGACCAGTGCCAAAAGAGGTGTTACTAGAAGGTTGCTGAATGGCCCAGCAGCCCCCAGCCTGAAATGCACCTTTAATCCATCAGTCTCTAAGTAGAAAAATCAAATAAAGTCATTAACATCTCTGCAATAGCTTACTAGATTGATTGGCAGATCAGCAAAAGACCTAAAGGAATGGGACCCCAGCCTGCCAAAGAAGCAGGCAGAGCTCCCCAAGGAAGGTTGTAAGTCACCCTGAAAGCATAAGAACTGGGCACCAAAAAGGATTTGAACACCTTCATGGAACCTCCCGCCTCTTCATGTTCAAATTCCTAAAAGTGATGTTAATGACCGAGCATATGAAAATAGCTCCCACTTCCTGGCTCTGTATCAAACATCAGACCTGGTTCTAGGTGCATTTCATAATTATCACCAGTTCACTGAGTTCTTTTCAGTGCCTACACGTAATAGAGAAGGAAGTGAGGCCTGAGAAGTTCAGTTACTTACCTAAGGTCACACAGCTGAAACCTTTCAGAACTGAGAGTCCAATGCAAGACTCCTGACTCCAGAGCCCTCCCTTTCAACAGGGAAGTACCTTACACAGCTTTTTCCATAGGATGGTTTCTTCTTCAGTGGGGGCATGATTTAAATTGTCAGCCCATCTTGTCCTATGAAAAACGTTTTTTTCTAGGGTTATTTGGGGTGAAGGCTGAGTCAAATATCTATGATAAGTAGGGGAAATAAAGGAAGGGTAGGTAGGTGTTTTGCTCAATTCTGCATCTCCGAAAAGAGGGTTAATTTTGGCTGCCTATGTAAGATGTGGGATCATGTGTGATACTTCATATCAACAAATACTTATTTGGTGTTATCACCAGGAGCAAAGATGGTTTCTGGTATTTCACACCTTGTCTTTAGGAAGACCTGTTTGACTTGATTTTCCTCTCTGCCTTGGACAGACTCTGAGTTGCTAAACAACTATGGGGAAAGGAGCTTAGGCTGGAATTGCTTCCCCAGGTTTGATGCTATCCTAGAATCTTTAGTTCTCCACGTTTGCTCAATCATCCTCAAACAAGGACCTAGGGTTGCTCTGACAGTGAAATGTGAGCATTACTGGGTGTGTCATGACCACCCACCAATGTCTACTTGGCTGATGCTCTCACATGGGAAGGCACTTACCGCATGTAGCCACTGTGTTCCTGTATAGATGAGATGCAATTACTCCCTCCCTCTTTCTTTAGGAAATGTGAGAGGATTATGGTTGTTTTGTTGAAAGAGAGCAGGCCCTAAAATCAATTACCAGTGAAAACTTGTTGACACAGTATGACCCTAAAATCAAATTACCAATGAAAACTTGTTGACACAGTATAGAAGGAAAAGTTAAACACCAGAAATATGGACTTCATTTGTGTTTCTTTGGATTTTTTGTCTGTCTGTTTCTGAGATAGAGTCTCACTCTGTCACCTTGGGTACAGTGCCATGACATCATAGTTCATAGCAACCTCAAATTCCTGGGCTCAAGTAGTCCTCTTGCCTCAGCCTCCCAAGTAGCTAGGACTACAAGTGCCCACCACAGTGCTGGCTAGTTTTTCTATTTTTAGAAAGATGGGGGCTCAGCACCTGTGGTTCAAGTGGCTAAGGCACCGGCCACATACACCTAAGGCGGCAGGTTTGAATCCAGCCCGGGCCCACCAAACAACAATGACAGCTGCAACCAAAAAAACAGCCAGGTGCTGTGGCAGGTGCCTGTGGTCCTGGGTACTTGGGAGGCTGAGGCAGGAGACTCAATTGAGCCCAGGAGTTGGATGTTGCTGTGAGCTGTGATGCCACAGCATTCTACCCAGGGGGATAGCTTGAGGCTCTGTCTCAAAAAAAAAAAGAAAAGAAAAAGAAAGATGGGGTCTCACTCTTGCTCAGGCTGGTCTTAAATTCCTGAGCTCAAGCAATCCACCTGCCTCAGTCTCCCAGAGTGCTATGATTACAGGCATGAGCAACTGCATGAAAACTTTTTTTTTTGAGACAGAGTTTTACTATGTTGTCCTTGGTAGAGTGCTATGGCGTTACAGCTTACAGCAACCTCAGACTCTTGGGCTCAAGTGATTCACTTGCCTCAATCTCCCAAGTAGCTGGGACTGCAGGCACCTGCCCCAATGCCCAGCTATTTTTTGTTGTTGCAGTTGTCATTGTTGTTTTAGCTGGCCTGGGCTGGGTTTGAACCCACCAGCCTCAGTGTATATGGCCAGTGCCGTAACCACTGTACTACAGTGTTGAGCCATGAGAATGGGTTTTTAAACTTCTATTTAAAAAATTATGATGTGTGGTAGAAACTCCATAGTTGACTACCTCTCTACATTGACCACCTCCTTAACTATGTATTAGTGCAGCAGGCCTAGTTCCTTATGTTGATTACCTCCAGATGTTGACCACTTTGTTCCAGTGCCTTGGGTGGTCAACTTACAGAAGTTCTACTGCAGTAGATTTGATTTTGTTCTTGCAAAGTATAGTTCTATTAATTTTAATACGTGTATAGGTCTGTGTATCTATCACCACAATCAGGATACAGAACAATTACATCACTACCCCAAAGCTCCCTTCTGTGATCCCTTTATATTCAGTCACTCCTGGCCCCTGGAAAATATCTATCTGTTCTTTCTTACAGTTTTGCCTTTGAGAATGTCATATAAATGGACTCTTACAGCGTGTAACCTTTGGAGACTGGCCTATGTCACTCATCCAGGTTGTTGCATATATCAATACTTTCTTTCTTTTTATTGCTGAGTATTATTCCATTATATAAATGTGTCATTACCTTACTTCTTAAAAACTAATTTATCTTGTAAATTGAGGTATAATTCACATAAGATTAACCACTTTACCTTAGTTTTGACAAAGAAGAAATGGGTCATGTGATAATCCTCAGCCCATAAAAAGATAACCTTTAAGCTGCAGACAGATTTCTGAACATGCCAAGTTGATCTGACGTTCTCCAGTTTCCTGTCCCCTGCTCTTCTGCTTTTGGAGAAAAAATTAGATTATTTCTATATTTAGAGAATTGTTCAGTACAAATTCCTTCTCCATCTGCTGGCCCTCATGTTATTAACAAATGTTCACTCTTTTCTATTAATTTCAACATTCTACATTGTCTTTATTTTTAAATTTCTGTTTTAGATAGAAATACCTGTATATTTCACAAAACACAACGTAGCATACTGAGCCAGTCTCACTCATCTATCTTCCAGCAACTCAGTCCCTCTCCAAAGTCAACAATTTTCTCAACTTTATTAGGCATCATTACAGAGCTAGGCCGTGCACTTACAAATAGAACTAAATAAATATGTGTACCTATAAAATATAAATAGGTATGTACAAAATAAATGCAAATACACGTAAGTGCATACACATATACATCCCCCCCTCACAGAAATGAAGGCGTATTCTATCCAAAGTTCTAGTTTTAATTTCCCTTCTTTTGGAACATTTTGCAGAAAAGTATATTTAGAGTAGTCTATTGTATCTATTTTACTCTATAACAGTGCAACATATTTACTTAAAACTAGCTCATTATTGATTTTCATGTACATTGTTTCCAAGATTTGCCATTACAATGAATACCTGCAATGAATACAGAATAATTTTTTTTTTTTTTTGAGACAGAGCCTCAAGCTGTCCTCCTGGGTAGAGTGCCATGGCATCACAGCTCACAGGAACTTCCAACTCCTGGGCTCAAGTGAGTCTCCTGCCTCTGCCTCCCAAGTAGCTGGGACCACAGGCGCCCACCACAATGCCTGGCTATTTTTTGGTTGCAGCTGTTATTGTTGTTAGGTGGGCCCAGGCTGGATTCTAACCCACCACCTTAGGTGTACGTGGCTGGCACCAAGCCCAGAATAATATTGAAATGACTTCACACATGTGGAGACATCTCTATAGGATAATTACTTAAAAGTGGAATTTTGATCCAATAAATGTTTTGTATGTTTTCTGCTTTTGAAGGTACTGCCAAATTACCCTTCAGGGAAGTTACATCAACTTACCCTCTTTAGCAGCAAATGACAGTGTTTCTATGTTGTCTACTGGTAATTAGTAACTATTTTAACATAATTTCAAACGTATCAATGAATATTTGATTATAATATCAGGAAGCTAGCATTGTTGGGGTTTAGATCTTTGTTTCTTTTTTTTTTTTTGAGACAGAGCCTCACTTGGTCACCCTCAGTAGAGTGCCATGGCATCTTAGTTCACAGCAACCTCAAACTCTTGGGTTCAAACTAGGGTGACCAGACTTCCCGATTTTGGCGGGACAGTGCCACTTTTCAACGATTTGTCCCGCATCCCGTGGCGTTTTAAAAAAGTCCCAATTTTTGGAAAGAATGCACGAACGGGCTGGAGAACAAGAAGGGAATATATGGTTTTCGGCTGCCATACGGCTATTTCACCAGAATATGACTTTTATATTACTTTTGTTAATTTTATAATGTTAAACTGTAAGAAATAATTGCTGAGAAGTGATTATCGAGAACTGCTTATCAAAGTTTGCCTTGTCAGGCCCTGCCCTGCGCTGTCCCCTGCCCCGAGCACCTGCTCCGCCCCTGCTCTGCCTCCCGCCATGTTGTCCCGCCTTACAGAAATCTGGTCACCCTAGTTCAAACTCAAGTGACCCTCTTACCTCAGCCTCTCAAGTAGCTGGGAGTATAAGCACCCACCACAATGCCTGGCTATTTGTTAGAAGACATGAGGTCTTGCTCTGGATCAGGCTGGTCTGGAACCTGTGAGCTCAGGCAACCCACCTGCCTTGGCCTCCCAAGTGCTGGGATTACGGGTGTGAGCCACCGTGCCCGGCCCCTTAATTCAAAAATTTAAAGAAAAAAAAATATGTAAAATTTATAAAGAATAAAAAAGAATAAGCAAAATAAAAAAAATTTTTTTTTTTTTGAGACAGAGCCTCAAGCTATCCCCCTGGGTAGAGTGCCATGGCATCACACTCACAGCAACCTCCAACTCCTGGGCTCAAGCGAGTCTCCTGCCTCAGCCTCCCAACTAGCTGGGACTACAGGCACCCG
>CAUYTI010134379.1:0-25188 GCA_963575145.1 Galago senegalensis | reverse complement strand
GATGGCTGCAACCAAAAAAAAAAAAAAATGGCCAGGCGTTGTGGCGGGCGCCTGTAGTCCCAGATACTTGGGAGGCTGAGGCAGGAGACTCGCTTGAGCCCAGGAGTTGGAGGTTGCTGTGAGCGTGATGCCATGGCACTCTACCCAGGGGATAGCTTGAGGCTCCGTCTCAAAAAAAAAAAAAGATTATTTAGGGTTGCTGGTTTATGCCTGTAGTCCTAGCTACTCAGGAGTCTAGGGTGGAAGGATTGTTTGAGCTCGGGAGTTATAATGAGCTATGACTGTCCCATTATACCCCAGTCTTGGGAACAGAATGAGACCTTGTTTGAAACAAAGATGGGTCCCTCTTTGGTGCAGGTTATTTGGCCAACCAGAGAAAAAGGTCAGCTTTTAGGGGCTAGAATGTGTCACAAAGAGCCTTTTCATTCATGTTTGGTGACTGGCTGATGAAAGACTTGTAGGTGGGAAATCAAAATGGTGTTAGGAGAGGAATCACAGGTGGGGAAGAGCTGACTTTGGTCTTCATCAAAATGAGGTTCAGTGGCCAGTCTTCCCTTGTAAATTCTGGTGATTTCCTTCCTATTGTGTGAGGGGTTAGCCTCATGTTGGCAGTTGAGACAGGCAGCAGAGAGGGTGGCTCTGGGACGCGGGGGGGTCACTTCAGAGGAAGGGAAGTCAATTGTTTTCTCAGGGCCCCCTCTCTCACGTTTATTCATCAGGACCTCTGTAGCAAGACTGTGCTGAAGCCCATTTCCTACAAGTAGCACCATTTATTTAAAACACATACCACATATACACAACAAACCAAATGCAAAGGAAAAAGGGGGGGAAAGCTGCTAAAGACCAGAGTCACGAAAAGTTCAGGCTAAGAATAGAGAAGGAACTCTGAGAGCTGCTCGGCTATGTGACCTCCTGCAGGGGCTTGGCCAGAAGCCCGATCCAGCTTTGTTTTTTTCTATGCTTTTACAAAGAAAGAGCACTAGCTTGGGAGTCAGGAGATGTAGGTGCCAGGCTAGGCTCTGCTAGCGCCTCTTTCTGTGACCTTGGGTAAGTCCTTCCCCTCTCTGGGCCTCAGTTCCCCATTTATAAAATGAAAGGTTTGAACCAGACTCCAGGATATTCCAATTCCAATCCAACAGAAAGAATGCTGTGTGGCTGGGGAACCAGGAGACCAGCCTTCTCATCCCAGCTCTGCCACTCAGGAGCCCGACCTCTTTGAGTTTCTGCTTCCTCATCTATGAAATAGGCGCTATAGTCTTTCATTCAGTCCTTCAACAAATGTTTCTTAAGCACCTACTATGTGCCAGGCTTGGTGCTGGAGATACAATGGTGAGTCAAGCCAGACGTGGTCCTTGTTTTCTTGGAATTTTTAGTCTATTGGGAGCAGAAGAAGAAAGAAAAGATGGACTGTAATCAAATAATCACATATGTGAGGGTGTAATTAATGCCAGTACAAGAGCTGAGGAACAGCCACAATCTCCATCAATTCCAGTGTTCTGTAATCTAGGAGGCACAGAGACACTCTTAGAAGAACTCACGTTTAAAATCATTGTTTTTTCAGAATGGCACAGCTAAATTAATTCAACCAACTGACACCATCTATTGGGGACACACTGCAGGGGACCAAGCACCTTAGTCCTGTCCTCCTGGAGCCCACACTAGTGGGCAACATGGATTCAGACTGACACAGCTACAAAATGTCTCAGACAATTCTTGGATTGCTCATTGTTTCAAACAGTAATGCTTACAAGAGTTAACAAGTAAGTGGGGAGTTGGATGTGGCCAGGCAACTGGGGAAATTCCCTTGTAAGTAGAAGCTGAGATAGGTGCTGGAGGGTTTGCTGCACAGTTTTAGATAAACAGAAGCAATAATAAGGATATAGCGGCCCCATTCCCTACTACTGGGTACCCAGGACATGCTAGTCATATCCAAACTGAGAGGCTCCTAAATCCCCTTTTGAGGCAGGAGAAATCAAAGCCCCACTTTTTGTCCCAGAATTTTTTGTGACCTATTCTGAATATTGTCCCTTGGACTGGGAAGCCTGCTAGTGATGAGATTTCTGACGTCAGGCAGACACTCTGCCTTTCTGAATCTGTTACCTCACTTGTAAAATGAAGGGAGATTGGGCGGCACCTGTGGCTCAGTGAGTAGGGTGAGTATATACCGAGGGTATTGGGTTCAAATCCGACCCCGGCCAAACTGCAACAAACAATAGCCGGGTGTTGTGGCAGGCACCTGTGGTCCCACCTACTTGGGAGGCTGAGGCAAGAGAATCGCCTAAGCCCAAGAGCTGGGGAGGTTGCTGTGAGCTGTGACACCATAGCACTCTACAGAGGGTGACAAAGTGAGACTCTGTCTCTAAAAAAAATAATAAAATAATAAAATGAAGGGAGATTATATTCAAAGTCCTTTAGAGCACCCAGAAATATGGCTAAAACATCATTCCTTATAAAAATTATTATTTTATAATAAAACTGGTGGTTGTTAGTATGGAGTATAAGCTATGAGATCTGAGGCATGTTACTAAGTTTTCTAGAGCTGATATATTCTTTTTTTTTTTTTTTTTGAGACAGAGCCCAAGTTGTCACCCTGGGTAGAGTGCTATGGCATCACAGCTCACAGCAACCTCCAACTCCTGGGCTCAAGAGAGATTCTCTTGCCTCCATTAGCTGGGACTACAGGCGCCAGCCACAATGCCCGGCTATTTTTTGGTTGCATCTGTCATTGTTGTTTGGCGGGCCAGGGCTGGATTTGAACCTGCCAGCTCAGGTGTATGTGGCTGGTGCTTTAGCCACTTGAGCCACAGGCGCCGAGTCAAGGCTGATATATTCTTTTTAAAATTAATTTTTAAGGCTTGGTGCCTGTAGCACAGCAGTTATAACACCAGCCACATACACTGAGACTGACAGGTTCGAACCCAGCCCAGGCCAGCTAAACAACAGTTGACAATGGCAACAAAAAATAGCTGGGCGTTGTGGCAGGCACCTGTAGTTCCAGCTACTTGGGAGGCTGACGTAAGAGAGTCGCTTAAGCCCAGGAGTTTGAGGTTGCTGTGAACTGTGACACCACGGCACTCTACCTGGGGCAACAAAGTGAGACTCCGTCTCAAATAAATAAATAAATAAGGAAAAATAAAGTAAAATTAATTTTTTAAATAAAGAAGTAATGCATGCACACTATTTTAAAAAATCAAATAGTACAAAATACTACACTGTGATAGGGTTTCTGTTTAGAGGAAGAAAACAAAATTTGGAGATAGTAATAATAATTGCACAATATAAATGTAATTAACATCAATGAATCATATACTTAAAAAGGGTTAGAATGACAAATTTTGTTATATATATATTTTACCATAATCTTTAAAAGTTAATAATGTAAGATACCGAAATCTACTGAACTGTTCACCTTAAGTAGGCAAACTGTGCAGTTTGTAAATTACATCTCGCTAAGAAGATATTCTCCATTCCAACCTAGGACTTCTGATCCCTTCCTCAGAGGCAACTATTTGTTTCTGTCTCTCCTTCTAAAAATAGTCCAGGCATAAACAAGCACATCTGAAAATCTATCATAACTTTCTTTTAAAGCAAATGGAAGGAAGTGATAGAACCGTTCTGCACTCTGCTCTCTTCACTTAACACACCTCCTCGGGTTGTCCTATCAGCACGTGCAGACCTACAGGTCACTGTACACAGCAGCGTCCCAGGGACCTGTTACAATGTATTTAGTGAGTCCCCTTGTTGATGAGCACTGTGAGCATCCCTAGCAGTCTCTGCAGTCAGCAGTGCTGCAGCAAACATCCCTGTGCTTACGGCTTTAGGCACATGCACAAGTACGTAATCTACAGGATGACGTCCCAGTTCTGGTGTCCCAGGGTCCAAAAGTTGGTGTGTATTAAATATTACTATTGCCACACTGACTTCCTTAGAATTCATACCAATGTATACTACTTTCCACCAAGAATTCCTTCATTCATCTTTTTCATTCAACTAATATTTGAGTACCATACACCAGGCACAATTCCAGGCCCTGGGGACATAGCAGGTAAACAATAATGATAACAAAAAGAAAAACTTCTATCCCCTAGGGTAGCACCTGTGGCTCAGTGAGTAGGGCACCGGCCCCATATACCAAGGGTGGTGGGTTCAAACTCAGCCCTGGCCAAACTGCAACAAAAAAATAGCTGGGTGTTGTGGTGGGCGCCTGTGGCAGACTCCTACCCTCAAGCAATGCTCCCACCTCAGCCTCCCAGTGCTAGGATTCCAGGAGTGACCATCTATAGCTATAGCTATAGACAAATCTATATCTCTAGAGGCTGAGGCAAGAGAATCGCCTAAGCCCAGGAGTTGGAGGTTGCTGTGAGCTGTGACGCCACAGCACTCTACCAAGGACAATAAAGTGAGACTCTATCTCTAAAAAAAATCTATCCCCTAATAGAATTTTCAGTCTTGTAGGGAGAGAAGGCAAACAAAAAAGGTAAAATATGCAGCATTTTAGGTCATAGTGAGTGCTATGGCTAAAATAAGGCAGAGAAAGGAGCTTTATACCTCAGACCGGGGATGGAGTGGGGGGAAAAGTAGAAAAAAACAAAAGAAAGAAAGAAAGAAAAGACTAGAAAGCAGTGTTGGCCAGAGGTTGAGAGGCAATTTAAACAGGGAGAATGGGGTAAGAAAATTCTAAGTCTCAGTAATTTTATCTATAAAGTAGGATAATAATAGTACCCATGCCACAGAATTGCTGAAAGAATTCAATGAGATTATGTCTGGCATATAGTGAACATTTCCTAAATGGCAGCTATTCTTATTAGAAACAATTTTTACAGCCGAGGCAACTGTGGCCTATGGAGGAACAACGTATCTAAGGAAGGATACGTTTTCCCAAGGTATCTAAGGGAAAATTAGTGGCTGGGTTAAGAACCAGAACACAGGCTTCCTGATCTTCCTTAAAATGCAATTCAAAATACACCGAGCAACCAAAAGCACTATGAGGCCATCGTCCTGGAGCTGCTAGTGGGCAACATGGTTTTACTTTGAAGAATACTCCGAGCATGTGATTTTTAACATGTGCCGGGGGAGAGGGGGGAGGACACAAGGTCCTTCTGCAAGAAGCACGCCAGCTTCACTCAGGCCTAGAGCTGAGCCTGCTGGGGTTTGCTCACACGATGTCCAGATCCAGGATGGTACTCTCAGCCAAAGGCAACAAGCTTTCTGGCTGCTGTTGGCCCATCTGCTCTGATGAGACTCTCCTAAACCCTGGACTCCCATTGGTTTCATTCCAAGGAATCTCTTGGAGGAAAGATAAGCAGCAGTTAAGTCACAGCTGTAGAAATAATAAGATCTGGAGGGGCAACTGTATCTGTTTGGTTGGGTGAGATTTTCAAGCAGGCCAAATATGCAGGGGTGATGGTCTCTCAATTCTCCCTAGGCCTTTTTCTTACCCCATGGCAACTCTTCTCCCTGTATCTTCAACCAGATATCCCGTGTTTCCCTGGGCCTTCTGAATACCCAGAGTCCTCTCCTTGCCTGGGTTCTAACTTTCTTTAGCCCTATTCTTTCTTCAATGGGAGTTTCATTCCCTAAACTCTTCCTAATCTCTTCTGTGGAAATATACAGAGTGGTCATAAAGTTCACATGCAATTTAAAACTGTACATGAACTTTATGGCCATCCTGTGTGTGTGTGTGTGTGTATTTTTTTTGAGACAGAGTCTCAAGCTATCACCCTGGGTAGAGTGCTGTGGCGTTACAGCTCATAGCAACCTTAAACTCCTGGTCTTAAGTGATTCTCTTGCCTCAGCCTCCCAAGTAGCTGGGCCCACAGGCACCGGCCACAGCACCCAGCTATTTTTTGGTTACAGTTGTCACTGTTGTTTTAGCTGGCCTGGGCCAGGCTCAAACCTGCCAGCTTCAGTGTATGTGGCCAATGCCCTACCCACTGAGTACGGGTGCTGCTGTCATCCTGTATATTTTTTAAAAGCTGCTTAATGGCCTGATGGAGTCAATGTGGGACAGGATTCAGTCAGCATTCTTGGCTTGGCCTCTATTCATAAGTGCTTATATGACTTTTCCTGGGCCTCAATTTCTTTACCCATAAAATGTCATATATCATATAGCATTTCAAGTACCATGGAGTAGATTTTTCTGCAAAGGGAAGGTCCAATGATCTATGTCAAGACAAAAAAAGCACACAGAGAAGTAATGAAGCCAAGGTAGACATTTTCAGAGTGGAGGTCCCAGGAAATGCTATTAAGAGGTGTGTTATGATGACCAATATTTGGTGGACAGCATCCCGTGTCCAGTCCTGAGTCAGGTAGAAGGTAATTCGCACATAGACAGGAGGCCTAGGTTTTAAAGTCTAGTCTTGTATTGAGTAGACCTCAACGTAGGGGAAAATCCAGAGCATCTTTGGACCACACCATCTCTACTCTTGAAAAGGGAAACTTAAGAAATAAAAGGAGCTTTGTCTCAGATCGCCAGCACCTCAACTACTTGAACTGTTATGGTACAGAGCTGGCTGCAAGGTCCCCCTGCAAGGCTGGAAAGAAGAGAAAGAAACTTTAAGTCAGATTGATAAAAAGTGATCTTGAACCTGAATTTGAAAGAGTGACCTAAGAAAATGTCAACAGATGTTCAATGTGTGTATTTCTATTTCTATTGAAGCTGTGGACAGTTAATTAACAGATAAAGCTTCTGCTGGGATAATGTGAGAACAAAACATCGCAGTGAGTGGGTCCTCCTGCCTGAGCCTCTGAGTAGCAGGAATACAGGTATATGCCACCATCCCTGGCTAAGTTTGCTTTTTTTTTTTCAGAGATGGGTCTTGCTATGTTGTTCAGGCTAGTCTGTAACTCCTACCCTCAAGCAATCCTCCCACCTCAGCCTCCCAGTGCTAGGATTCCAGGAGTGATCATCTATATCTATAGATAGAGACAAACCTATATCTATCTTTTAAGGCAGCGTCTATTATCTTAAATTATACCCACAGAGAAAGGTAGGGAGCATAAGGGGAATAGCAACTGGAAATTTCAGATTCTGATACAGTATTTGATAGTCACTGTATCCCTGTCCCTGCCTGAACAAACAATCCAGAACCCCAACCTCTCTTCTTTGATGCTTCACAGTCTGGTTGACAACTCTCACAGGCTGACCCCTGCAGCATCGTGGTCCAACAGAAGCAGTTACAGACATTTTGGTTGGAAAATCTACCAGGCCCACTCAGATCCCTCTCCTCATGGGACACCAGTATAGTCAGACTTCCAGAGGGAGCAATGCCTCGTAGCCAAGAAGCACTAAAGGAGAAGTGGCATTGTTTCCACAGAGTCCTCAGTGACTTTCCACTGAGCTGTGGGAAAATTTGGCAGTAAACTGCGGCTGAATCATAACCCAGAGGTCCTGACCAGTCGGATCTCTGAAGATTCCTTTCATTCCTTTCCCAAAAGGGGAACCTGGCAAGCTCCAATCAGTTATTCCATTTACCTTTGGTTCCTTGCAACTGTATGTAGGTGTGGAGTTATGTGTTCTCAGCACCAGCAAAGGGTGTCAGAGTGACTGCATCTACAACCTGTAATTACAGCAGTTCATAATTACTATGTGCAGGCATGTTCTATAGGTTGTTTTCATGGAATCTTTACAACCAGTGGGATATTTACTATTATTATTATCTCTAGTTTACAGATGAGGAAACTGAGGCCTACAAGAGCTAATAAGTTGGCCCACGGTCACATGGGAGTAAGGTGCTAAGATTTAACCTAAACAGTCTCATTTCAGTGTAAACATTTAACCTTACATGGGTGTAAGGTGCTAAGACTTAACCTAAACATTCTCATTTCAGAGTTTAGGGCCCTAACTCTGTATTGTATCCAAATACTAGCATGGCTATTCTAAGCTCAAAGACATTTTGGATATCACAGATCACCCCTTAGATTTTTCAGCTGAGAAAACATACTTAGTGAGATAATGGGAATTAGCTAGTGACAGGCAGAGCCAGGGTTCGAGGCAGGTCTCTTCACATCAGGGTTCAACATTCTCTCTACTGTATCAGAAAGCTTTGGGTTCCCTGTATCATCATGAGAATCTGGGGTTTGTCTATACCCTACCCCTTATTCTTTAGGGAATGGAATTAACTTTACATAAACATAAAATATTCATATAGTTTTTCTATAATATGATTTCCCAATCCCAAGCCCTTATCATAGACTTTTTCAGAGCATTTTCCGCTCACAGCAATATTGAGTGGAAAGGACAGAGATATCCAATATACCCCCTGCCTTCCACACACACAAAACCTCACCTACTATCAACCTCCCATGCCAGGGGGGTATATTTCTTAAAATCAATGAGCCAGCGCTGACATATCTTTATCACCCAAAGTCCATATTTTATGTTAAGGATGACATGTATCCATCAATAGAGTGTCGTATGGAATAGTTTAACTGCCTTAAAAATCCCATTGAGGTGGACTGTTCACCCCTTCCACCCAGAGCCCCTGGCTAAAGCCGTGTTAGGACTTTGCCTCTTGTATTACGCTGAGCTTTTCACTGTCTCCATAGTCGTGGCTTTCGAAGAATGTGCTTAGTTGGAATCATACAATGTCCGGGCTTTTCCAATTCTTTCACTTAGTGCTATGCATTTAAGGTTCTTTCCGTGTCTTTTCACGGGTTGGTAGCTCATTTTCTTTTAGCACTGAATAATAATCCACTGTTTGTATGTGCCACAGTTTATTTACCCACTTACCTATTGACGGACATCTTGATTGCCTTTACTGTTTGGCAATTGTAAATAAAGCTGCCATAAATATCCACATGTAGGTTTCTGTGTGGTCCTAAGTTTTCAGGTCCTTTGGGTAAACACCAAGGACCATGACTGCTGGCTCAAAGGGCAGGAACAGGTTCAGTTTCACAAAACACTGACAAACTTTCTTCCCAAGCAGCTGTGCTATTCTGCATCCCACCAGCATGGAATGGAGTTCCTCTCGCCCCACACCCTCGTCAGCATTTGGTATTGGCAGGGTTTTGAATTTTAGCCCTTCTGATAGGTATGTAGCAGTATCTCACTGTTTTAATTTGCTGTTTCCTGATGACGCACAATGTCGAGCATTTTCCATATCTTCTTTGGTAAGAGATCTTTTGTTCAGATCTTTTGCCCATTCTTTATTTGGATTGTCCCTTTTTAGGGACTTCTTTATATTTATTTTTGAGACAGTCTCACTCTGGTGCCCTGAGTAGAGTGCCATAGAGTCATCATAGCTCACAAGCTCATAGCAACATTAAACTCTTGGACTCAAGAGATCCTCTTGCCTCCATTTCTCTATTTTTAGTAGAGATGAGGTCTCACTCTTACTCAGGCTGCTCTCAAACTCCTGAGCTCAAGCAATCTACCACCTCAGCCTTCCAGAGTGCTGGGATTACATGTGTAAGCCACTGTACCCAGCCAAGACTTCTTTTTCTTAACTTGGCTCCTTCTTACCACCCCCTCCTTTATTTTATTTAATTAATTAATTTATTCATTTTTGTAGAGACAGAGTCTCACTTTATCGCCCTCAGTTGAGTGGATAGAGTGCTGTGGTGCCACACAGCTCACAGCAACCTCCAACTCCTGAGCTTAGGCTATTCTCTTGCCTCAGCCTCCCAAGAAGTTGGGACCACAGGCACCTGCCACAACGCCCGGCTATTTTTGTTGTTGTTGCAGTTTGGCCAGGGCAGGGTTTGAACCCACCACCCTCAGTATATGGGGCTGGCACCCTACTCACTGAGCCACAGGCGCTGCCCAAGCCTCCTTTATTTTAAACCCTAAGAAAGCTAAAGTAATTTCAGGTAGGATTAAAGAAAAAAACATTTTTAAACTCATTTTCCCTTTTTTTACTGAAGTATTTTTTTTTTTTTTTTTTTAGATATAGGGTCTTGCTGTCACCCAGGCTGGAGTACAGTGGCACAATCATAGCTCACTGTAGCCTCTAACTCCTAGGCTCCAGCAATCCTCCCGCCTCAGTCTCCCAAGTATCTGAGACCACAGGTGCACACCACCATGGCCAGCTAATTATTAATATTTTGTATAAAGATAGGATCTTTCTAGCTTGCCCCAGCTGGCCTTGAATTCCCAGGCTCAAGCAATCCTCCTACTTCAGCTTCCCAAAGTGCTGGAATTTGTAGACATAAACCACCTTGCAAAGCCATGGAAGTCTTTTAAACACTGCTCTTCAGCTATGATTTATAATTGTCAACCATCAAACAAGTGTTTCCTGATCCTCCTGATACCCTCTTCCACCCTTCCCTCTTAGGAGATGACCAGTTAAGGTTCTGTCTGTCCCCTCAGCTCTCGAGTTCCCACCTCCAAGCCTGACTGTGTGCGGGTTCTTCCTTGGATCCTACCCCCTGTCATGGGAACGGCGTCCCTACTTTTCTTAGGTAGTCCCTCCACAGTGACCTTGACCCCACTAACCTTCTCACCACTTCTCTCTCTGGAAAAACAAATTATCCCCTTTATTTTGTGATGGATTAGAAATGGGTAAGAGCCTGGAAATAGCCACATCTGTTGGAAAGAATTTGGTCTTTGTAGTCAAACAAATCTTGTCTCCTTTGGGCAAGCCTCGGGTCAAATAGTTATAGACCCCAGATTCAAAGTGATTATGAAAACTAAATGTAAAACATGTAAAGGGGTTAATCCATGTCCTAGTACAGGATAGATACTGTTTTGTCTCTTTTTTCTGGATTCCCTGCCCCTCTCACAAACAGACCCCTTCGTTTCCTTTCTTTTTTGATGTTGTCTTTTTTTTTTTTTTTTTTTTTTACTGTGAGAGATTCCCCATTATCCAGGCTGGTCTTAAATTCCTGGGCTCAAGTAGTGATCCTCCTGCTTCAGCCTCCCATGCAGCTAGGATTACAGGTGTGTACAACTATACCCAGCTTTTCTTCTCTTCTCTTTTTACAAAAATTTTCAAAAGTTTCATTTCTTAAAGCCCTACCTCCTCTCAGTGACTTATTCCACCTCCCCACCATTCCAAATTCACTGAACATCCATCCTCATTGTTAATGCTTCCTTAACCCCAATTCGATTAATTCTGACCTCTGCTTATTAAGCTCCTACTAGGGCCCACCTTACCCAGGTCAGTCCTCTCGCAAACAGTTACTTTAATGCAGTGGTTCTCAACCTTCCTAATATTGCAACCCTTTAATATAGTTCCTCATGTTGTGGTGGCCCCCAACCATAAAATTATTTTCATTGCTACTTCATGGTTGGGGGTCACCACAACATGAGGAACTGTATTAAAGGGTCACAGCATTAGGAAGGTTGAGAACCGATGGTCTAATGCATAATTGTGAATCAGTCCCACTACAGTCCCACTGTGGCCGGCCTGCTGCCCTGGGGGCCTACCCATTCCTGCATCTCCCCTAACTTCTCCAGACTTTTCTGTCCCAGGCACTTTCTATCTCTTTCATCTTTCCACATCCTGTCTCTGGGTGAGCTCTTGTATTCCCATGAATTTGACAACTACTATTGCTCAAATTTCCAGTTTACTCTTGCTCTAGTGCAAATTCTAATACTTAGACCCCGGAACTGACTTCCACCTGTTCACACGGATTTCTCTTTGGAGGCTCCAGGGGCATCTTAATGTCCAAACTTGCTTTTTTTCCTCATGGCTCCTATTTCCTAAATGGCCTCATCATTAAGCAATTACTCAAGTGAAAAGCCTGAGTTTTTTTTTTTTTTTTGGAGACCTGGTTTCACTCTGTTCCCTGGGTTGGAATACAATGGCATCATCACAGCTCAGCTACTTGGGCTCAAGCTATTCTCCTACCTCAACCTCCTGAGTACCTGGGACTACAGGTGCATGCCACCACATCCAGCTAATTTTTCTATTTATTTTAGAAACAGGGTCTTGCTATGCTGCCTAAGCTGGTCTCAAACTTCTGGCCTCAAGTGATCCTCCTGCCTCAGGCTCTCAAAGCCCCAAGATTACAGGTATGATCCACTGCACCCAGTCATCTCCAATGTCCTTGTCTTCTTTTTTTGTTTTCTTTTTTTTTTTTTTTGAGACAGAGCCTCAAGCTGTCACCCTGGGTAGAGTGCCATGGCATCACAGCTCATAGCAACTTCCAACTCCTGGGCTCAAGTGATTCTTCTGCCTCAGCCTCCCAAGTAGCTGGGACTACAGGCGCCCGCTACAACACCTGTCTATTTTTTGGTTGCAGTTGTCATTGTTGTTTGGCAGGGCCAGGCTGGATTCGAACCCTCCAGCTCTAGTGTATGTGGCTGGTGCCTTAGCCGCGTGAGCCACAGGCGCCAAGCCACGTCCTTGTCTTCTGTGTGCCATATTCTGTATTGAAGTAGTCACAACCCCTTTGATTTTTATTTCCACAGTGGCTCCTGAATCAATCCTCTCTATTTCTAAGGCTTTATCTTGGGCTATTATCACAACTCACACTGGGTACTGCTGCAGACTGAGAGCCTTTACAGTCAGTCACTCCCTCTCCTCCTTCTTTGCTCAGATCCCAGATTTATCTAGTAATGGATGAGTGTTATTAATCACCTGCTATAGAATCTTAGCATAGCACTGGCTACATGAAATCCTGAATATTGATATCTCTAGCTCCTCATTAGAATGGAGGTAACTCTAGATCATTAAAGACTTTTTCTTACTAATTATTGTATCCCATGGCCTATTACTATATCTTAGATATGCACTAAGAAATGCTTATTAAATGAACAAAAGCCCAGAACTACATCATGTACAGTAGGGAATATGAAATATGATATGAAGGAAATACAAGATGGCCCCGTCTGCTAGGAGCTTACATTCTTACTGAAGCAACAAAAAAACACAAGAAACTGGCAAGTACCTAAACTGAGATGCAGACACTAAATGCCAGAGGAGCTCAGAAAAAAGAGAGGTGAGCGTATGATGGCTCTGTTCATAAAGAGAAGACTCGGTGCCCGCAGCTCAGTGGTTAGGGCGCCGGCCACATACACAGAGCAGGCAGGTCCAGGCCTACTAAACAACAATGACAACTGCAACAATAACAAAATAGCCAGGCGTTGTGGCGGGCACCTGTAGTCCCAGGTATGTGGGAGGCTGAGGCAAGAGGATCACTTAAGCCCAAGAGTTTGAGGTTGTATGAGCTGTGATGCCACCGCACTCTACTGAGGGTAACAAAATGAGACTCTGTCTCAAAGAATGAAAAAGAGAGAACACAGAGGAAAAAAGACTTAATCAGGATCTAAAAGGATGAGTGGTGTTTGTGAGAACAGACTATAAAAGGCAAATTGCTCCAGAATGGAAATGGCATGGTAAAAAATACAGTGCATTTGCAAGATAGAAAGGAGCCTGGCATAACAGTAAAGCATTAATCTGAAAAGGCTCCACTGGAAGATAAACACACTGAAACAGGAGAAACTGGCTTCTTGGCTAACACGGTCTCCTCGCTCATCTAATGATGCAGGAAAGACCCAATGAGAAAGGTGATGGTGGCAGCTACAGTGACACTGAAGAAGAATCAGAGCACAAGGCATTTCACAAGCAAGAAGGATACAACAGGCTAAATGTGAGAATAAAGAATCAGACTGAAGGTTTAAGTCCGGGAAACTCAAAGAAGGGTATTAGTAAAAGCAAGATAATTTTACTTCAAGATTCAGTATACCGAGTTGAAGACAAACTGCTCTGCTCTGGGAAAACATAATAGGCTTTAACATAGTAAGACTCAGAAATGAGAATTTTTAAATTTTTAGCAACCAGGCTTGAGTTGTATATAGAGTACGAATTTTAAAATAGTTTAATTAGGCTCTGCGCCAGCGGGATGGCCTCTGCATATTTTGTTGGTTTTATTTTCTCCTTACTCTCCGCTTGTCTCTATAATCAATTCTGTTTTGCATCATCCTTTCCATAGAAATGAGGTTTGATTATAAAGTAACAAAGCTGAAGTTTAAAAATACAAGAATTCATCTACCCTAAACTGATTCCAAAAAATGCTGGTTTCGCTCAACACTTTTCTGGAACGTCTCTGCTTTCAGAGTCTATTTGCCATGCAAACAAGAAAACCAGTGATCTCACAGTCACAGTTTATTTCTAAACATCTCCAACCTGATCAGCCATTAAGTTAGCTCTGTTTGTTTTTGCAAAAGTAGAATCTGTTCTCAAGAAAAAGAGAGAGAGACAGAGAAATTTCTTGAGTACCAACACCAAGGTTACTCCACAGGTTGTGCCCCTCAGGCAGCTTCAAGAGACGCTTTCCAAATATTCTGAGGAGTGATAACATCCCTGTAGGGAAGAAGTGGAGGAAAATTAATGTGTCCGAGCCCCTACTGAGAGCTCAGCATTACAGTGTTAATTATTTCTCAGAGCTGTTTTTCATGCGCTCCTTGAAGCAACCATAAAAGCAAAGTACTATCGTGTCATGCTAAAGACAAATAAAATAAAGTCCAATAGAATAGCTTGCCTAGGGTTATAAAACTAACACACAGCAGAGCTAGGACTTTAAAAACAACGTGTTTCTATAATGCTGCTTCTCGTAAAATTATGAACACTAATTTCCAATGGATAAAAAGTTACTAAACAGTGCCATTATAATTATATAATCCTATATTGTATCCCTGTAACTTCAATACTCTTTTATTTCCCTGCCACTTTATGTATTAACTCAGGAAAATATTGAAAGACATATGAGCCACCAGCCATCAAAATCTGTCATAGGTTTTGAGCTAAGTCTACTTTACAGAAATAGAACATAAGAAAAACAAATGTCCTCGGGGAGGCAGAGGCAAGAGGCTCCCTTGAGCCCAAGAGTTTGGGGTTACTTTGAGCTATGATGTCAGGTGCTCTACTCAGGGTGACAAAGTGAGACTCCGTCTCAAAAAAAAAAAAAAAAAAGAAAAGAAAAGAAAATGTCCTAGATCATCAGGCTTAATTCTCTGATTATAGCATGGTTTAAGTATATTATTATCCACGTCAATAAGCAAATATTTCCTTCCCCTTATACAATATTTTCAAATAGAGGCTACTGTGTCTTATTCATGCACTCTTAGTTGAACACAGTACGTTTTATTTATTCCTCTTTGAATTCTACTCATTCACCACTGGAACACTATTCACATTTATATATAGTAGACTCTTACACTATCTTCAACTGGATTGGAAGCCTGCAGGCTTGAATTATTTAAAAGAAAAACATTTCCACTTGTCCTGCCAAGTGCATTGATCAATCCTCATTTAAATGATGTAATCACCTCCTCTCATTTTGTAAGCTCTACTCTCTCTCCAGGTGACTAAGCAGTCTGCAATCTTCCTTCCTTTAATTGAATAATTATCAGGCTTGTGTCTTATCCTTCCGGTTTTTACAAATTTATGCAATCATTTTCTCCTGTGAATATGGTAAAGGGTTTTGTGGCTAGAGTCTTTTAAGTGCGTGTATCTCTAGAACTCTCTGGAGCAGTGGTTCTCAACCTTCCTAATGCTGTGACCCTTAATGCAGTTCCTCATGTTGTGGTAACTCCCAACCATAAAATTATTTTTGTTGCTACTTCGTAACTGTAATTTTGCTACTGTTATAAATCATAATGTAAATATCTGATATGCAGGAGACCCCCAAAGGGGTCTCCACCCACAGGTTGAGAACCGCTGCTCTAGAGCAACTTCCTACCCACTGTTCCTGTGCCACGCTTATCTGCTCTTGTGTTCCAGGCAGACTGGCTACTCGGCAATGGCTGTCTTCCCCCTACCTGGACGCCCCCACCATGTGCTTTTCTTTATTGGATCAACCTTCCTGTGTCCTCTACACATCTTTGTGGCTCAGATGTTTGTTCTCCCACTTGGTCTCTGGACCTTAGTGGCACTTTTGGTAATGTTACCACCTAACATTGTAAACACGGCTACTGTTTATTAAGCACTAACCATGTGCTGTGTTTGGAGCCTTCTGGATGCAACACAAACCATCCAGACTTTCCCCTATTCCCTCACAACACACCTCTCATCCTCTACAAAGTCTGTCACTTACATGCCTGGCACATCACAGATGCTCAAGAAGTAGAAGCCATTATTATTGAGATGATGAGAACAAGCCATGACTTCTTCAGGCTGACTCTAATATCTGTCATACCATCTGTCTCACTCAATATATGTTTATGAAACGGAGGAATGGGCTGGAAGTGATGGCTCACTCTCGTAAACCCAGCACTTTGGGAAGTCAAGGCAGAAGGATCCTTTGGAGCCAGGATCAAACTAGCCTGAATAAGGGAGAGATCCCATATCCACAAAAAAAAGAAAAATTGGCCCGGTGTGATGGTATGCACCTGTAGTCCCAGCCGCCTCAGAGGCAGAGGCAGGGAGATCACTTGAGCCCAAGAGTTGGAGGCTGCAGTGACCTATGGTGATGCCACTGCACTCTAGCCTCAGTTACAGAGTGAGACTCTGTTAAATTAATAAAATTTAGGCTCGGCACTCGTAGCATAGTGGTTAAGGTGCCAGCCACATACACCAAGGCTGGTGGGTTCAAACCTGGCCTGGGCCAGCTAACCAACAATGACAACCGCAACAAAAAATATAGCTGGGCATTGTGGTGGGTGCCTGTAGCCCCAGCTACTTGGGAGGCTGAGGCAAGAGAATGGCTTAGCCCAGGAGTTTGAGATTGCTATGAGCTGTGAGGCCTCGGCACTCTACTGAGGGCCACATAGTGAGGCTCTGACTAAAAAAAAAAAAAAAATTTTTTTTAAATAAAACTAAGCAATGGAGAGAAAAAAATTTGAATAGCTGTAATACTCTTGAGAGACAAACTATGCAGCCTGCCATAGACAGCTGAAACTAACTCTTCAGAGTCTGAAAAAGAAAAGTATACAATTAATAGAGATGGAGGTGGGTTTCAGAATCACAGCCTGGAAGCCCAGCAAGTTGCATAGTACTAGGCGTAGGAAGCTCTTTTTGGCTAGTGACTGTAGAGACAGAGCCTGAAAGAGGGACTGCTCCAGGCACAGGCTCCCCAGGGACAGAAAGTATGGTCAGGGCAGCTCCCCAGGATCAGAGGGAGACATGGGACGGTGATGGAGTCTCGGAATTGAAACCTAAAACTGCTGCACTCACAGAGACCCAAAGGTGAGGCTCTAGGGCCCTGGGATTAACAATAGCAGCGTAGGACACAGTGTGTGCTAGGGAACGTGGCCAGAAGTAGCAGGGCATGCCAGGCACAGCGATGTGCTCCTATAGTCTCAGCTAGTTGGGAAGCTGAGGCAGGAGGATCACTCAAGCCCAGGGGTTCAAGTCCAGCCTGAGCAACATAGAGAGACCCTCCATCTCTAAAAATACAAAACAAATTAGAAAAAAAATTTTAAAAATAAAAAAGATGTAGCAGGACCCTCCAAAATCCAGATTCAATTCTTTGGCAATGCTATGTTTAAAAGGGGGATGTGTACTGGCTTATTACAAAGACCCAATTCCTTCTATACACTGGCTTCATGCCTGGGCTGTGTACCTACTTGGTCCCTGAACCCCCACACAGTGTTTCAGTCCCCTAACTTGTCCCCAGATACAACCACTTCCAGGTTGAAATTGGTCTTTGCAACCATGAGATAGCTGTTTCATCCCCTGGTTCTGGAATTAGAACTCCTATTATCAGTAGATTCCAGAAGCTAGGGTCCATACACTCTTGCAATGAAGTGGTCCTTTTCTTTTAAATCCAACCAGACCAAACACACTGAAGAATTAATAAAATCTCCCCTTGACCTGGTTCTTCAGTAAGTCCACACTTACTGACATTTACTTCTTCAAATACCGAACTGTCTTATACTGTTCTGTGGCCTGTTCTTTGGATTTGATATCCTTAAGGTTTGTGTGGTTCATGTTGCAGCAATACACAGAAATCATGGACTCTCTGGTTCCACTACTCATCTGATGACGACTTTCTTCTACAATACTCCCACCAAGTGGTTATCTGGACCACACTTAAAACAGCATGCCTGAGAATTGGTTGTCTTTGAAGACCACCTATTTTATCTTCTGATGCCTCCTATTACAAGTATTAATAACTGTACCAGGCTGAAATACGCCTCTCTCAGTTTCTGGCCCTTGACCACAGCTTCTCTCCTTAGGGACATGTGAAATAAATAAAAACCTCTTAACGTGGCCTTCTTCCGAAATCTTCAGAAGTGACAATATCCTTCCTGGGTTTGTTTGCTTTGTTTTGATAAATAAATGTTCCCAGTGCCTTCAACTCTGTTGTCGTTGAAATATTCTCGCCAACATCACATCTCTTTCTTTTCTGCATATTCAAGATGATCTGTATGTTGTGTTTCCAGCCCAGAGTTAGACTAATTTCAGGTGTGCTGTGGTCGGGATAGAACTGAGTCGCCTTCCTTGTGTTCTGGACATACTCTTCTCATAATGCAACCTAAGGATGCATCTGCTTTTCTGGCAGCCACAACACATTGTTGACTCACACTGTGCTAAAAAAAGTCAATTCAGTATCCCTGAATACCACACATACTACTGCTAAACCCAAACACATTGCATGCTTATACGATTGGAGGTGAAGGTGGGAGAATGAAAGCTTTATTTACCACACTGATACTTCATCAAATTTGGGGCCCAATGATTAAACCTGGGATTTTTGCATTCCTGTGGTACATCAGCCTGTGCTATCCCAAATGGTTACACAAACCAGTGATGAGTCATGGACAAGTTCAGCGTAGGCTTTCATTTCATGGACTCAGACTGCAGCCTTCCTTAAAACTGCCCGTCTTTCAAATGTATGCTATTTGTCACCAGAAGAACTGGTGGGAAAACTGTAAATGATTCAATGCAAAGCCGTTATCACCACTGGAAATATAACTCAAAGATAAGCAGCCTGTACATTTAAGGACGACATATTTATAACTTCTAATTGAAGAATTACATCCAAATATCTTTTACTCAGTTGAAAATATAGAATTAAAACTGTATAGATTTTCTTTATATATGTACATTTACTTATTTATTTTTATTTTTGGGGACAGGGTCTTGCTCTATTGCCCAGTCTGCAGTGCTGTGGTGTGATCATAGCTCATAGTAACTTTGAACTCCTGGGTTCAAACAATCCTCCCACCTCAGCCTTCCAAGTAGGTAGGACTACAGGGATGTGGCACCATTTCTGCTTAATTTTTAAAATTTTTTTGTAGAAACAGTCTTGCTATGTTGCCCTGACTGGTCTCAAATTCTTGGGCTCAAGCTATCTTGATGCCTTGGGATTACAGGCGTCAGCCACCACACATGGCCAGATTTTCACACTTTGCTCATTTGATTCTATCAAATCAAAGAAAGTAGGGAAAAAATTATTGTCCTCATGTTTAGATGAAAAAATTGAGACCCCCAAAAGTTGTAATTTGTCTATTCTTCATAGTTAAAAAGGAGTAAAATAAGGGGTAAATGTAAGTCCTTGGACTTCTAGTCACATCGGTCCTCACTACACCACGACAGTAACACAGGTGAGACCTAGTCCTTGGCCTGAAGCACTGACACCCAATGTATCCCTCTGGGTTTTAGGCAGCACATGCTCTACTTGCCCTTGCTATCCAGACAATGAAAAAGGTCGCATACCTTCCATTCGATCCTGCAATCCCATTACTAGGCATCTACCTGGAAGAAAAAAAATCATTTCACCACAAGGACATTTGCACTAAAATGTTTGTGGTAGCTTAATTCACAATTGCCAAGGTGTGGAAGTAACCCAAGTGCCCCTAAACTCATGGAGTAACCAACTGTGGCATATGTGTACCATGGAGTACTATTCAGCCATAAAAAAGATTGAGACTTTATGTCATTTGTATTTACCTGGATAGAGCTGAAACACATTCTCCTTAGTAAAGTATCACAAAAACAGAAAAGCAAGTATCTGACCTACTCAATACTAATAAAAAACCAATATGTAGACAATCACATGCCCACACAAAAGAAAAACACAAGTATATTCTAGTCGGGGAGGTGGGGGGAGGAAGGGAAAAGGACAGGAGGAAGGGAGGCTGGCAAGTTTTCACCTAATGTGCATAATGTTGGCGTATACAGCACACCCCCTGGGTGAAGAGTTCAACTACAACTTGAATTTTACCTTGAAATTTTTTTGTACCCTCATATAAATCTGATTTTCTTTTTTGAGACAGAGTCTCACTTTGTCACCCTTGGTAGAGTGTCATGGCGTCATAGCTCATAGCAACCTCAAACTCTTGGGCTTAAGCGATTATCTTGCCTCAGACTCCCAAGTAGCTGGGATAACAGGTACCTGCCACAATGCCAGGCTATTTTTGTTGTAGTAGTTGTCATTGTTGTTTAGCAAGCCCTGGCCAGGTTTGAACCCACCAGTCCCAGTGCACGTGGCTGGCACCCTAATCACTGGAACCGAGCTACAGGCACAGAGCCCCAATCTCAATTTTTTTTAAAAAGGGTCTTGTACTTCAGCAATCATAAAATAATAGAATTTTTGTTTGTTTAGTGACAGTGTCTCACCCTATTGCCCAGGCTAGAGTATCACGGTGTCAACCTAGTTCACTGTAACCTCAAACTCCTGAGCTCAAGTGATCCTTCTGCCTCAGCCTCCTGAGTAACTGGGACTACAGGCATCTGCCACCACAGCCAGCTAAATTTTCTATTTTTAGTAGAGACCAGGTCTCGCTCTTGCTGGACCTGGACTCCTGAGCTCATGTAATCCTCTTGCCTTGGCCTCCCAGAGTGCTAGAATTATAGACATGAGCCACTGCTTGGCCTAAAATCACAGAATTTATGATAATTAGTCCAATACCTTTAAATTTAGAGATTAGGAAGAGATATCAAATGATTGACCTAAAGCTGCAGTTACCTAACATTCAGAGTTAAAACCTACTTATATACCTAGTCCAAGGTTCTTTTTCTTACATTATTGTTTCTCAAAACTTAAATAGGCAGCTATTACTCACATCTAGATTTCTGAAAATGGTATCTGATACACATTCTCCGTAAAAATATAGGTTAAGGATCCCACCAAATTCTTAATCAATAGTATGGGCTGGCTCGGTGCCTGTAGCTCAGCAGCTAGGGTAACCAGCCATATACACAGGGGCTGGAGGGTTCAAAGCCAGCCCAGGCCAACAGCAATGACAACTACAACCAAAAAATAGCTGGGTGTTGTGGCAGGTGCCTGTAATCTCGCCTACTTGGGAGGCTGAGGCAAGAGAATCGCTTAAGCCCAAGAGTTTGAGGTTGCTATGAGCTATGACACCATGGCACTCTACCAAGGGCAACATAGTTGAGACTTACTCTCAAAAAAAAAAAAAAGTATAAGACTCAGCACCCATAGCACAATGGTTATGGTGCCAGCCACATACACCAAGACTGGTGGGTTAGAACCCAGCCTGGGCCAGCTAGACAACAATGACAACTGCAACAACAACAAAAAAATAGCCGGGCATTGTTGCAGGTGCCTGTGGTCCCAGCTCTTTGGGAGGCTGGGGCAAGAGAATCACTTAAGACCAAGAGTTAGAGGTTGCTGTGAGCTGTGATGCGACAGCACTCTACTGAGGGTGACATAATAAAACTTTGTCTCAAAAAATATATATATATATATGCCAAGAAGCTAATCATAGAGGAATGCACCATGAAATATTGAACCAGCAACTTCCCAATCAACATCAACAGAATTGTAGTAAATGAAGCAGTCCAAGGGAGTGGATCAATTGTTATAGGACCCACTCAAGAACTTAGATTACTTATGTCCTAGATAACCAGGACACAAAGATAGCTAAGAGTCTCATTAAAAGGAAATAATTAGGCTCGGTGCCCGTGGCTCAAGAGGCTAAGGAACCTAAGGTGGCAGGTTCGAATTCCCAGCCCAGGCCCGCCAAACAATGATGGCTGCAACCAAAAAATGGCCAGGCGTTGTGGCTGGCACCCGTAGTCCCAGCTACTTGGGAGGCTGAGACAGGAGACTCACTTGAGCCCAGGAGTTGGAGTTTGCTGTGAGCGTGATGCCATGGCACTCTACCCAGGGGGATAGCTTGAGGCTCCGTCTCAAAAAAAGAAAAAAAAAAAAGACCAAGTGTCCCTGAAGAAAACAAAGGAAGGAGAGAGTGACCAAGAGTATCGTCAGCTGTTGGGAGAGTGAGTAGGATGAGCTCAGAGAACTGGCCCCTGATCTCTTGACCTTGGTAAAAGTGAATTCAGGCTATGGTAGGGGACAAAAGCATGATTGTAATGGTTTAAGGAGAGCTTACAGAGCTACTGGAGCTCTTGGTAATGGTCCCCTATCTATTCTTAAGTGGCAGAGTTAGAAGTAAACCCAAATCTTCCCCCCCCAATTCCACCTGAGTAGCTTTATTCAGCTGTGGGAATTAACACAAATCTTGATTGTGATGATGGTTTAGTGAGTTTTTGCATGTCAAAACTTATCAAAGTGTACACTTTGCAGTTTATTGTATGTCATTTTATTGTGTGTGCAGTTTTTCTTTTTTTTTTTACGCAGAGTCTATGTCACCCTCGGTAGGGTGCTGTGGTATCACAGCTCACAGTAACCTCAAACTCTTGGGCTTAAGCGACTCTCTTGCTTCAGCCTCCCAAGTAGCTGGGACTACAGGCGCCCGCCACAACACCTGGTTATTTGTATTGCAGTTTTCATTGTTTTATATGGCCCAGCCTGGATTTGAACCGGCCAACCTTAGTGTATGTGGCTGGTGCCATACCCACTGTGTTGTGGGCACTGAGCCGTGTGTGCAGTTTTTCTTACATCAATTGTACCGCATAGGCTCGGCGCCTGTGACTCAAGTGGCTAAGGTGCCAGCCACATACACCTAAGGTGGCGGGTTCAAATCCAGCCCAGCCCGCCAAACAACAAGGATAGCTGCAACCAAAAAAAGCTGGGCGTTGTGGCAGGCGCCTGTGGTCCCAGCTACTTGGGAGGCTGAGGCAGGAGACTCGCTTGAGCCCAGAAGTTGGAGGTTGCTGTGAGCTGTGATGCCACGGTACTCTACCCAGGGGGACAGCTTGAGGCTCTGTCTCAAAAAAAAAAAAAATTATACCGCATTAAGCTGTTACCCCCTCCCACCCTAGAAAAAAGTGAATCCAAGCTCCGTCGCACCATGATTTATGCCTGCTGGCTGGCTACACTTCTTCGTTGACAATTGTACTCTTCGGGACTTTATGACGGATCACAAGACCTTTTCCTTAGTCGATGTACCATGTCCTCCTTTCTGCCTTTGACCAGACGTAAATGTAAGGTAGAAGATAGCATCTGCTTTAAAAAGAAATATGCTTCAACTCTTTCATATTAGTAGGAAGTTATTATGTTCATTCCTTTAATCTCGCAGCGTCGCAGGATAACCAGGTCAGGCTTTCTAGACTGTGATAAATGCTCTGCAGACGCCACGGGAACAGGTGGACACCAGCCCCGCCCTGTCATTGAAAGCCACGCCTCTAGCGGGCTGCGGTCACGCCCCCAAGATGACCGCGTCGCTCGCACGTGTGCCTCACCCCGGCGAAGGCGGGGGCGGGCGTAGGACAGCCCGCCCCATTCGAGGCTCCATGCCTCCGGAAGCGGAAATAGCACCGGGCGCTGCCACAGTATCGGTAACTGCCACCGCGATGCCGAAGGGTCCCAAGCAGCAGCCGCCGGAGCCCGAGTGGATCGGGGACGGAGAGAGCACGAGCCCAGGAGGTGAGGTTGATAGGCAGAGAGGAAACGGGAGGTGAAAGACACGAGAGTGGAGAGTGCACGCGTTTTAGGAGAGGGTCATGGGGCACGAGACTAGCCGGGCCCCTGCGTGGGCTATTGCGCATGCGTGTCTTGGACCTGCGATGAGTTTGCCATGGCAGGAATGGGCTTAGAGTGAGGGCAAGAGAAAATGTACCTGGGTGTTGCACGTGACCTTTAGTAGGACTGGGTAAAAGAAAAGAAAGAGCATATAGTACCGAGGCAGAGATGGAGAGAAGTAAAAGCGTCCTGCTTTCTTTTTTGGACATCCTTCCCACCACACGGGAATACATAAACCGTGTCGAGGCTGTCTCCTGTGCGCGCACATAGCTAGGGAGCCTGTGATCCCACTTGTTTCTCCAGAAAGAGTGACTCTTTCATGGGTTCTTTTTCTTTTTTCTTTTTTTTTCTTGAGACGGAGTCTTAACTGTGTCACTGTCGGTAGGGTGCAGTGAGTCACGGCTCACAGCAACCTCAAAATCTTGGGCTTAAGCGATTCTCTGGCCTCAAGCCTCCCAAGTAGCTGGGACTACAGGCGCCCACTACAACGTCCGGCTATTTCTTTGGTTATAGTTGTCATTGCTGTTTGGCAGGCCCGGGGCTGGATTCGAACCCGCCGATTCCCACGTATGTTCCTGGCATCCTAGCCGCTGAGCTGTAGGCGCCGAGCCTCAAGGACTCTTATATAAGCCATCCATCAATTTAGGTAGGCGTCCTCAAACTAGGGCCCGCTGGCCACATGCGGCCCGCCCGGTGTTTTTGCCACTGTTACCTGTCCTGCTTAGCAGCTGACTCGTCCCAGGGCCTGCAGTCCGGCCCTCCAACTGTCTGAGAGACAGTGAACTGGCCCCCTGTTTAAAAAGGTTGAGGACCCCTGAGAGTCTCGGCACCTGTAGCTCAGCGGCTAGGGCGCCAGCCACATACACCGTAGCTGGCAGGTTCAAATCCAGCCCGGGCCTGCCAAACAGCAATGACAACTACAACCAAAAAATAGGCCGGCGTTATGGAAGGCACCTGTAGTCCAGCTCCTTGGGAAGCTGAGGCAAGAGAATGGCTTAAGCCCAAGAGTTTGACATCCATCTGACTCAGCTGGAGCAAGAGTGTAGATTTTGGAATGAGGATTAGGTTTACTTAAAAGCTGTGAATGTTTGTTGAGTGCCTATTTTTAATTAAGTACTATAAATACTGTTTTGGGAAGAGAAAGAAAAAACATGAACACACCCAGGTTTGAAGGCACTTTAAGAAAGAGAGAAAATGGACACAAC
This sequence comes from Galago senegalensis, assembly GCA_963575145.1. NCBI lineage: Eukaryota > Metazoa > Chordata > Mammalia > Primates > Galagidae > Galago > Galago senegalensis. The sequence continues at coordinate 262 of CAUYTI010134379.1, read as the reverse complement.
AGCAGTAGGTACACAGTGACTAATTTTACAAGTATTTATTGGATGCTAACTGTATAGTAGGTACTGTGTGACAGAACTAGAAATGTAAAGACAGAAATAACCCTAAAGGAACACCAGTCTGGTGGAGGGCACAGTCATTAACCAGGCAGTGGTTGTCAGGGTGATGAATGTGTTTGAGAATGCTATGGGACTGAGGAAGAGAGGAGGAGTGTCAGCAAAGGCTCCCAGTTCATTTTTTTTTTTTTTTTTTAGACAGAGCCTC
>CAUYTI010134371.1:0-10133 GCA_963575145.1 Galago senegalensis | reverse complement strand
CGCCTGTGGTCCCAGCTACTTGGGAGGCAGAGGCAGGAGACTCGCTTGAGCCCAGGAGTTGGAGGTTGCTGTGAGCTGTAATGCCACAGCACTCTACCCAGGGGGACAGCTTGAGGTTCTGTCTCAAAAAAAAAAAAAAAGAAATTGCCAAACTTTTCCTAAGGTGATCGTATTATTCTACATTCTTATTTTCAGTGTATGAGAGTTTCAAATGTTCTATATACTGAGTACGCAAGTAGGCTTTGGGATTTTGACATCAGGCTTTCTTATAATAACCATCTGGGAGAGGGGGGTATGGTACAATATCTCATTAATGTTTTAATCTGCACTTCCGTGATGACTAATGGAGTTAAGAAAATTGTGCTTATTGGCCATTTGTATACATTCTTTTGTAAAGGGTCTGTCTTCAGGTTTTCTTAATCTTAATCTCTATGTTTTTTTGCCAAGTTAACAAATTGTCTACATATACAGAATGTTCATCTAAAATACTAGTTTTCCATTCCTGTTGTTATAAATTGTCAAAATTAGTGTCTTACAACAATATAAATTTATTACTTTCAGTTCTATAGAAGTCCAACGTAAGTCTTGCTGGGCTAAAATCACTGTGATGTGGGGCTTTGTCCATTTCACATGCAAAATACATTCACCCATTTCAAGATCTTCCCATATCTCAACACTGCAGCATCAATTCAAAGTTTGAAATCTCATCTAAATATCACTGATTCAAAAGATCCCCAATCTTATTATCAAAATCATTTGAATTAGGTATGGGTGATCCCCTTTGTACAATCCATCCTATGGCAATATTTCTCTCCACCTGCAGAGCTATGAAACCAGAAAACAAGTTTCCCACTCCCCAAATATAAGGTGGGATGGTCATAGAATAATAGTTACAGATATTCCCTATTCAAATAGAGAACAAATGAAAGGAAAAAAATCACTGTTCCAGAGCAATTCTGAAATCTAGTCAGGCAAACTAGAATAGGTTTCTGCCTGGGCAGAATTCTGTACAGTTTTCAGCTCCACCCTATAGGCATGCTCTACTCACCTCAGAGTCATCCTTTCTTTTTCACAAAGAATAACTAGTATGTATTTAAAGCTGAGTAGTTTTATTAGCCTGTTTCCTACCTATAGAATTCTGGGGCCCTGACAGCCTTCTTTCTATTCATCCTGTCTTATCCCTTTGAGTTCAAGTTGGTAGTATTTCTGCTAGAGTAAGATTCTCAAAAACCTTGTGGGTCAAATATATAAGTACAGGGACTCACTCTATTGGACAAGAGGCTCCTTCACAGACCTTGCCTAGATATCCCATCTCTATTTTTGACTTCTACTTAGATGCTGAGGGAATTTATGAGTCACCCCCTTGATCCTTCACTGTTTTATATGAGTGAAAACTCTGACCTTTTGATCTTTCTGAGGCTTCAGCAAAAAGTTGTGTAGTGACTCCTTTGATTTTTTTTCTTTGCAGTGTATTTTCCTATACTGTGAATCTGTTGATTTTAGCACCCTTTGCCTTTTGGATAGGCTAAGAAATTCCAAAATCATAAGTCTTGGTTTAACAGGTCTCCCTCAATGTATTTCTTTACTTTCAAATTTTAGTATTGGTAGCAAAACAAAACTAGGCCACATCTTCAATGTTTTATCTAGAAATCTAAGTTAAAGATCCAAGTTCACTGCTTAAAAGTCTTGCTTTTCACACAACTACAAGACAATTCTGTTAAGCTTTCTGCCATCATCATAACAAGAATCCCTTTTCCTCCAGTTTCCAAATTTTCCTCTGAACTCCACCAACAGTGCCTTTAATGTAGGTATTTTCACCAACAATCTGTTAGCAATGATTTAAGTATCCTCTAAAGTGATAAATGTTTTCTCTATCCTGCTCCTCACGTCCTTTCAAGTCTAGCAGGATCATTAACACATATCTACTGACAGGCTTTTTACCACAATCTAGGATTTTTCTATCACATACCTCAAAATTCTTCCAACAGATGCTCACTGCCTAATTCCAAAGCTACTTCCACATTTTTAGGTATCTGTTACAATAGCATCCCACTTCCAGGTACCTAAATCAATTGTTCTTTATTGCACCTGTATTAGTTTCTTTGGTCATGGTCCTCTTGCTCCATCTCCAAATCCGGCCATATATATCTCTACCATGACATCTCTTACAGACCCTCTTCTTCTGCCTCTCACTTCCATTTTTAAAAACTCTTCTCCTTAAAGGGCTCCCCTGAATAATCCAAGATGAGCTCCTTATCTGCTGTTTAGCAACTTTAATTCCCCTTTGCCATGTAATATAACATATTCATAGGTCCTGGAAATTGGGACATGGACATCTTTGAGGGGCCATTATTCTACCTGCCACATTGACTAATCACTTAAAATGAACTAGAAGTAAACCAGAATTAAAGGTGGCCTAACAAAACTCAGACAGAAGTATTAACAGCTAAAAGAAACCAACAAAAAAATTCTCAATCAATACTGACTAATTTGTTTTAAAATTTTAAAATATTGAGTGAATCGAGCAACCTAACTCAATTTTCTATTTCTTACTTGTGGCAGGCACTATAGCTGACTAATCTAACACCCATTTTCAACCCCTTCTCCCTTGCCTGCCCCTGATACTTGGGCTACAAAAGCTAAATACTCACTTTCTTGGCCTCCTAACGATAGTAGTATTACACAGTTCTGCCAAATGAAATCTAAAAATTGCCTAGGGAAAAGATATTGCCTTCCTGATAAAAGAGGCAGATGGTGCCAGCACTCCCTGGCCCCCTTCCGAGTACCCCTCCTGCTGTGAATGTGTTACACTGCCAATAATGCAGACATCTATTTTGCAATAATGGAGAATGTCCAAAAGAATTCAACAGACACTAGCCCTGACACTGCTGAGTTACTGAACCAACACTTGCCACTCTGTGCCTCTAGACTTATGGTTATATGAGGAAAAACAAACTCTTGTCTTGTTTAAGTTATTGTTTATACCTGCTTTTCTGTGATTTTTGGCTAAAAACTTTATCAAGACTATATTTGACACAACTGCTGGTTAAATACAAGCACCCTCCTCCAAAAATTTACCGTATTATATATAACTAGATTCACTTAAATGAGTTACAACTAGTAATTAAGAAGGCAACTATATGGGAGGTTGGACGGAGGGAGGGTAAACAGTGGGACCACACCTATGGTGCATATTACAAGGGTACACGTCAAATCTATTAAGTATAAAGCATAAATGTCTTAACACAGTAATTAAGTGAGGTGAAGGCTATGTTAACCAGTTTGATGTAAGCATTCCCAACTGTATATAAAATCCACACATTGTACCCCATAAGTGCATTAATGTATACATGATTTATGTATTGATGACTTAATAAATATTTTAAAAGGGGGGAAAGAAGGCAGCTATTTTAAAAATAACATTTGTTATACATTTTAGAACTATAAATTCATTCTAGGACATTTGGAAATTAACAAAAGTTTAAGGAAAATAAATATTAGCTACAATCCCAAACACCTAGAGTTAACCACTGGTAATAAATCAGTGTATTTCCACCTGTGTTTTTTCTATACATACATAAAATATATTTAAAAGTGAGATTACATGGAATACATAGTCTGAAGTCAATTCCCACTTAGCACTTTAATGAGAATTTATTCATGTCATTAAAGACGTTTTAAAATTATTTCTAAGAACTTAAAAATACTTTACAAACATTACATGGTTAATTAATTTTTTAACAATGATAGACATATAAGTTGTTGTCCTTTTTCTTAGTGTAAACAGTGCTGCAATAAACATTATCATATAAAAGTCTTACTCTGTTACAGTGATTATTTTCTGAGAATAGTCCCATAAATGTGGTATTATTAGGTCAAAGGGAAGCCCTTTCAGTCATGCAAAGAATGATGTCAAACCATTTTTCAAAAAAACTAAATCGATTTATTACTGTTTCCTATGTATATGAACATGTCTCTAAGTACTTAATGCTGCTCCATGGGCTTTTTTTTTCTTGCCAGTTTGATGAGTAAAAATACTATAATTCATTCTTAAATTTTTAATCTACATTTTTTGGTTGCCAGTGAAAATAAATAACAATATTCAAATAATTTATATTGGTTATCACATGAATTACCACTTGGGTGTCTATAATGTAAGAGTTCTTTATATATTATAGATGCTAGCCTTTTGATATATTTGTTAAAAATATTTTATTTCAGTGTACATGTACCATTTACTTTTTAGTTTTGTTTCTATGTTTTCATGAACATTTTAATGTAATAAAATTTATTAGTATTATCCTTTGTGACTTCTCTCTCTGCTTTTATCAGATGGGGATGAACTTTACAAGATGACAACTGCATTTTAGAAAAGCATGTTTAAGATATTATATTCTTTTAAATACCTATTGGCTTTCTCACAAAGAACAGCAAATATTTTACTAAATACATACATCCAATCCTAGATTCTGACCATTCACATACCTGCTTGTGACAATTATCACATCCTCAGAGATGGTAGCCATTTCTTTGATGGTAAGGTAGCACATTCTCCTCAATGTTTGCTGAAAAATTATTTATAAAAGGCAACGGATTATTCAAAAGGAAATGGTTTTTAAAATTATTTGAAGTGAAGACCCCTAGTAAGTACATTTGGAAAGATATTCTTAAAGAGATTCTCATCTACCATAAAAACGTTTAAAAATATTTGAGTGAGGGGTGGCACCTGTAGCTCAAGGAGTAGGGCGCCAGCCCCACATACCAGAAGTGGCAGGTTCAAACCCAGCCCTGGCCAAACACTGCAACAAAGAAGTATTTGAGTGAGAAAATATTCCAAATACTCTTATTTCCTAAAAACAAAGAATCGATGCATTGACACACTAAAAAGAATCTAGGTGAAAACTTAAAATTTAATTATATGAGTCTTTCTACACAGACATGCAAAGTTAGACTCTAACAGTCTCAGTACAAAGATGAAGGTTTTTCAAAGTGTTAAAAGGCTTGAGCTAAAAAATATTGTTTTCATGTTCTTAATAAACATAAAGAGATGTGTAGATTCTGCGCTTCCCTCTCAGGTCACTGTATAACAGTGTTTTCCCTGAACCTTAAATGATTTGTGATTGGACAACTTACTTAAACTTTCAATTATCAGGATTTCCAGACAATCCAAAGTAAGCACTAAGGTAACAATAACCAAGTACCACCTACCCTCCCCTAATCACCTGGATCTCTGATTTATTCATACACTATGGATAAACAGGCACTGGTTATACCCCAGGTCCTCTAATCCAGTGGTTCTCAACCTTCCTAATGCCGCAGCCCTTCAATACAGTTCCTGTGGGTCGCGACCCACAGGTTGAGAACCACTGCTCTAATTTCTCCAGCCTTATTCCCTACTAAGTAACTTCAAATTTCTTAGCAAGAAAGCAAAGCAAAGAAATTAGAAAGAAAGCAAAGAAATTCAAGTATGTTTTAGACCTAGTTCCAGAGTCTATATACAGAGAATCTTGAGGTTACTGAGCCCATTAAGGAAAGAAAAGAAGGGAATGAGCATTCTCATGATTAAAGACAGAAAAAAATCAAAGATAAAGTCAGTGTAGGGCAGATACAGGGGCAGATCACAGCCATACAAAGCTGCTATGAGAATAACAGAGAAAAGAAGAATCAAAATTTGAGGGTTAAGGAATCACTCCCACCCTGCAATAAAAAACACTTTGAGAAGTAGAAGAAAACTCAAGATGCTAAAAAAAAAAAAAAAAAAAAAAATTAAGCTAAAGCTCAAAAACTAAGGGCTCAACATTATTAGTTACCCAGGATATGGAAACTAAACCACATTTCCCATACCACCTCACATCCACCAAAATGGTAAAAATTCAAAAGACTAACAATACAAAATGTTGACCAAGATGTGCTCTTAACCACTGAAACATACTACATAAACAAACAGAAATGCTGCATGAAATATGAGCTAAAAATTTACTGTATCCTACAGCAAAACAAAAGGAAATTCACAGGTGCTAGAATTGAAAACAAATAAAAAACATTTGTAGCCATAGACGTACAAGCCCAGGAACTTATTGGCATGGGATTTTGTACCTAAAATCTAGGAAGAATAGGATTCTAAAAGGTATTTTCTTCAGTCATAAAGTAAATTATCAAGATAACTCAGAAATACAGCAAGAGATGAAGCATTTTTTTAAAAAGTGTTAAAGACATGAGTTAAACTGCAGTGAACAGAAGGCACACATGAAAAGATGTTATATAATACATATATATGTATAAATGTGCATGGCATGTGTATATGTTATATACCTGTGTGTGTTACATATAAATGTCCTAAGAATCTCAAATTTCCTCTGAATGGGGAAAAGAAAAGGATGAATATTAGATTTTGATAAGTGAAAAAAAGTTACAACTTTTAGGGTAATCACTAAAAGAACTTCCAAACCACTATCCCACATGTCACTGATGCTCTTCATTTCCATTCTGCCTTTTCTCACTCTTTGCTTTATTTTGAACAGTTTCTACTGCTGTCTTCAAGTACACTGATTTTTCCCCTGTATCTTTAATCTGCTATTAACCCCATGCAATCAATGTACCTTTCATTTTGTGTCACTTTTCTTAATTTCTGGAAGATTCAGTTGGATCTCTTTATGTGTCTTCTATTATTCTTATTATGTCTTTGTATACACTTTTTTTAAACAAAATAGTTTAATTTTTCACATCAATGAGAAATGTGGTTTTTTTTAAACATCTGAAATAGAACTGCTGATGAAGTTAGAAAAAAAGACAGAGTAGAACCTCTGCAAGTTGATCACGCAAAGGACTGTAATACAATGGTCAACACACAGGTAGTCAACATAAAAAAACAAGGCTACTGTACTGATACGTACATTTGGTGCATGTCCACTCTATGAAAATCAGGTCAACCTAAGAAGGTGGTCAATGTAGGAAAGTGGTCAACTATGGATGTTCTACTGTAAATGAAAAGTAAAAATAGGCTGAGTGTGGTTGGCTCATGCCTGTAATCCCAGCACTTGGGAGGCCAAGGCAGGTGAACTGCCTGAGCTCACAGGTTCAAGACCAGCCTGAGCCAGAGCGAGACCCCCAAATCTAAAAAAAAAAAAAATAGCCAGGCGTAGTGGCAGGCACCTCTAGTCCCAGCTACCTGGGAGGCTGAGGCAAGAGAATTGCTCATGCCCAGGAATTTGAGGTTGCCGGGAGCTATGACACCCTGGCACTCTACCAAGGGTGACAAAGTGAGACTTTGTCTCAAAAAAAAAAAAAAAAAAAGTAAAAATAAGGAATGTGCCAACTATGCTTTTCAAGTTATGATGAAGTATCATGAAATCAAATGAATGGGTAATGTTTAGCATGTTTTTAATGAAATGAAACAGGATAGAATGAGAAGTTACAGGATAAGATGGGGAGGCCTAATGTAAGGTGGGGTGGGGCGGGGTAAGACAGAATAGAAAATATATAGAATATATTACAAGTAGTAAGACCCAATAATATTTCTTGAGCCTTTTAGGTTTATTCCCAAGTTTGTTTGTTTTATCAAAGTAATACGTATGCCTAATTTTAAAAGTCAATAAAGTTATAAAGATTAACACAAAATGCATCATGGACTTATATATTTAACACAAAACTTTTAGGAAAAAAAAACACAAAAGAAAATCTTTGGAATCTAGAGCTGAGCAAAAAGTTCTTAGACCTGACACCATAAGCAATATCCATAAAAGAAAAATTAATAAAGCAGATCTCATCCAAATTAAAAACTTTTGCTCTGCAAATAACCTTGAAAGGATGAAAAGCTTCAAACTAAGAGGAAGTATGTACAAATAACACAGCTGACAAAAGACCAGTATCCATAATATACAAAGAACTCTCAAAACTCTACAGGGAAAAATAAAACACAGGTGAATTAGAAAATAGGCAGAAAACATGAACGAATATTTCACTGAAGAGGACATACAGATGCAAATAAGCACGTGGCAAGATGTTCAACCTCACTAGCCCTTGCGGAAAGGCCAATCAAAACCACAGGAGATATACATCCCCACATAACCATCAGAATGGCTAAAATACTGACAACATAAAATATTGGGGAAGTTACCATTCATACATTACTGGTAGAAATACAAAACAGTAGTCTCTCTAGAAAATAGTTTAATATAGTTTAATAAAACCAAATGCGCAATTACTATATGTTTAAGTAACCTTATTCGTGGACACTAATTCCAGAGAAATTATGTTCGTGTAAAGCATGTACATGAATGGTCATAGCAGCTTTATTTGTAATAATCCAAAACTGGAAACCACTAGCAAGTGAATGGTTAAACAGACTATGGTACGTATGTGCCAGGGAATACCTCTTACCAACACAGGTACACAAACTAATATACACAACTTGGATGAATCTCAAGGGATTATGCTGAACGAAAAGAATGTCAACCCCCAAAGGTCACATACTATATTAATCCATTTACATAACATTTTTTAAAATCAATTTTTTTTAATTTTTTATAGCAGTTTTAGGTTTATAGCAAAACTGAGCAGAAAGTACACTGTAGTGAGAGACAGGAATCCAGTTTCATTCTTCTGTGTGAGGCTATCAAATGTTCCTAACCAAATTTATTGAACAGGGTATCCCGCCCCCATGTATGCTTTTATCTGCTTTGTTGAAGACCAGTTAGTTGTAGACACTTGGCTTTATTTCTGGTTTCTCTACTCTGTTCCATCAGTCTATGTCTACCATGCTGTTTTTGTTACTACTGCCTTAGAGTACTATTTGAAGTCAGGTAACCTAATGTCTCTAGATTTGTTCTATTGGCTTAGAATTAGTTATTCATGCTTGTTTTTGGTTCCATATGAATTTTATATTTGTTTTTTCTAATTTTGTGAAAAATGACATTGGTATTTTGATGGGAACTGTAGTGAATCGCAGGTAACTTTGGGCAGTATACATTTTTTTTTTTTTTTGAGACAGAGTCTCGAGCTGTCCCCCTGGGTAGAGTGCCGTGGCATCACAACTCACAGCAACCTCCAACTCCTGGGCTCAAGTGACTCTCCTGCCTCAGCCTCCCAAGTAGCTGGGACCACAGGCGTCCGCCACAACACCTGGCTATTTTTTGATTGCAGCCGTCATTGTTGTTTGGTGGGCCCAGCTGGATTGGAACCCACCACCTTAGGTGTATGTGGCTGGCGCCTTAGCCACTTGAGCCACAAGCACCAAGCCATCAATTGAATGTTACATTTTAACAAACATTGATTCTTCCAACCTATGAGCACATAATGCTTTTCCATTTGTTTGTGTCATCTACAATTTCTTGCATCTGTATTTATAGTTCTCCTTGTAGAGGTATTTTTATCTCCTTGGTTAAGTATTCTCCAAGGCATTTTAATATATTTATAGGTATTTTTTGCAGCTACCACGAATAGCATTGAGTCCTTGCTTTCTATGCTTGGCTATTATTGTATAGAAATGCTAATAATTTGGGTACACTGATTTTGTAACCTGAGACTTTGCTGAATTCGTTTATTAATTCTAGGAGTCTTTTGAAGGCGATTTTAGGGTTCTCAAGGCATAAGATCGTATCATAGGAAGATGGGTATAGTTTGACTTCTTTTCCCACTTGGATGTCCTTTACCTCTTGCCTGATTATTCTGGTTGGGGCTTCTAGTAGACTGTTGAAAAGAAGTGGTAAAGGGAGGCACCCTCATCTTGTTCCAGTTCTTAGGAAGAATGCTTTTGATTTTATCCTACTCGGCTTGGTGATACTGGCTTTGTAGAATGAGTTAGGGAGAATTTCCTCCTCCTTGATGTTATAACAGTTTCAGTAGAATAGGTACCAGTTCTTCTCTGTTGGCCTAGTAAAACTGGGCTGTGAATCCATCTGGTCCAGGGCTTTTTATTTATTGGGAGATTTTTTTTATTACTGATTCAGTCTTTTTTTTTTTTTTTTTGAGATGGAGCCTCAAGCCGTCCCCCTGGGTAGAGTGCCATGGCATCACGCTCACAGCAACCTCCAACTCCTGGGCTCAAGCAAGTCTCCTGCCTCAGCCTCCCAAGTAGCTGGGACCACAGGCGCCCACCACAACGCCTGGCCATTTTTTGGTTGCAGCCATCATTG
>CAUYTI010134370.1:0-21140 GCA_963575145.1 Galago senegalensis | reverse complement strand
TTGAGACAGAGCCTCAAGCTGTCCCCCTGGGTAGAGTGCCGTGGCATTACAGCTCACAGCAACCTCCAACTCCTGGGCTCAAGCGAGTCTCTTGCCTCCACCTCTCAAGTAGCTGGGACCACAGGCACCCGCCACAACGCCTGGCTATTTTTTGGTTGCAGTGTCATTGTTGTTTGGCGGGTCCGGGCTGGGGATTCAAGCCCGCCACCTTAGGTGTACGTGGCTGGCGCCCTAGCCGGTTGAGCTATAGGCGCCGAGCCGACATGACAATTCCAACAGCTCTCAGTTAAAGAGCAGGCAACACAGGAAAAGTTTGAAACCACCCAGGGCACAGTGTCCTGCGTATTATAAGTAAATGCTTCATAGAATGTAATGGATGAATGAACTGATGCCACAGCCCAGAGAATAAAGATGTGTCTTCCATTTCTGGTTATTTCGTTTAGTAAGGCCTTGGTTATTAACTTCGTACTGGCCAAGTCCTGGGCAGACAGATGAATAACTTTTGGGTCTCCTTCCTTCTTATATTTCTTAGAGATTTTCATGTGGCTTTTTCTAAGATCATTATCTAATTCAGTAATTGTGATGGTAATAATGATGATAATGATCTAATGATGTAGTAGTTAAGATTCAGGCTCTGGGGTGAGGTAAGGCAAAGCTGCATTCAAATCCTGGTTCTGCTGAGGTGGGGACTGCAGTGCTTTGGGCAGTCTACCTTCCCTGGGCCCAAATGCCTTGTTTGGCAAATGGGATCCTAACAGCGCCACCCTAGGTGTTGTGGTGGTGATGCACTGTGGGCATGATGGCTCTGCCAAGCCTGATCCAGATTAAATAAAGTTTTTTTTTTTTTGGCTGGGGCTGGTTTTGAACCTGCTACCTCTGGCATATAGGACCAGCACCCTACTCCTTTGAGCCACAGGCACCACCCCCAGATTAAATAAAGTTTATGTTAATTATTTGAGACAGAATCCCACTCTGTCACTCCAGCTAGAGTGCCTGGCATCATAGTTCACAGCAACCTCCAACTCTTGGGGCTGAGAAATTATTCTGCCTCAGCCTCCCGAATAGCTGGGACTACAGGTGCCTGCCACCACATCCAGCTAGTTTTTCTATTTTTAGTAGGGGGGGTTCTCCCTTTTGCTCAGGCTGGTCTCCAACTCCTGACGTCAAGCAATACACCCATCTCTGGCTCCCATAGTGCTAGGATTACAGGCATGACCCACCAGACCAGCCAAGTTTATTATATTGGTGTCACTCTCCATCTGTGTGGTAGTCCACAGGTCAGCAAGCTTGTCATTTACTACTATTCCTAGCAGAATCTTTCCACCACACTGTGACTCCTGTACCAACAGTGCCAGTTTACTGATGAAGAAACTGAGGATGCTGAGGGTGCTTTTGCTCTGACCCAAAGTCGGAGGCTGGGGGAGCTCTCACTACCTCCCAGGGCACACATGGGACTGGGGGCTGGAAGAAAGGGATGTTTTTCTCCTCAATCTCCTAGCCATCCCTGGGAAAATCCAACAGGTGTAGGGGCTGCAGCACTGGGGACCATTGTGTGGGGAGCCTGGGAGGGTCTGAGGGCTCAGTGTGTGTCTAGGCGAAGATTGATGCCTTCATTACCATGTGAATCCTGGGAAACCGCCATGGGGTCTGGGTGGTGGGTGGGTGTGGGCCACAGGGACAGGGGGCTTGGCTTTTTCAGACCTGGACCACACAGAGGCTGGGAAGGGGTCCCGTGGAATCCTAAGAGACTGTTAAAAAAAACAACAACTAGATAATGGGATTTTTCTCTTGGGTTAATTTCTTATTTTAGGACATTTCCATCCTGTGGGGCTTAAAAGAGACATAGATTGAAAATAAAAAAAAATTTTTTTAAGGAAGAAAACATTTTTTTTCTTTCTCAGTTGCAACTTTCCCACTGATTGCCCCTAACATCTTGGCCTGAGCAGACATGTTGGGGCCTTTCACAGTCTGGGACAAATGAGCATCTCTGGGAAGCACATCCCAGCAGGCTTTTCCCTGAATGGCTCTTCCATTCACGCAAAATATGGCCTGGGTAAATCCTGGGCGAATACTGAATTGCTGCTGAGGAAAATGGGAGAAGCAGGGTTTAGGCTTGAAAAATAAAGTTGTTATCAGTTTGTCCAGAGTAGAGAGGACTGGCTGGTGTATGGGAAGGAGGCAGGTAGCAGGGAGAAAATAATAATAATCAGAATAACAGTAACTACTAGTGGCTGTGTGGCTAAAGCTATGCAGGGAGAGAATAGCAGAGTCAGATCCAAACCCTGTTTCTGTAACTCCAGAGTCTGTGTTTTCTGGAGTTTCTCCAAGAGGCCAGAAGAGAGGAAGACACAGGGAGGTCGTGGAGACTTTTAGACTGAGACCAAAGGGAGCACAGACCAAAAACAGGACCTGGAAAAAACACACACACATACAGGCAGAAAGCAGGTTGAACAATACATATCCACCAATTTGCACAAGCAAAGCCTTTGCATGAACCATATAAACCCAAATGCTTCTAGATGATAACTCTCTTACACACACTAGTGCAAGCACTTGTTCACAAATGTTCTCACAAACACATTTCTTAAACATGCTAAGATAGAAACAAACTCATAAGCATCTATCTAGAAACAGAATCAAATAGAAACGTGTCTATAACACCATCCCAGGGCAGCACCTGTGGCTCAGTGGGTAGGGTGCCAGCACCATATGGTGAGGGTGACGGGTTCAAACCTGGCCCCTGCCAAACTGCAACAAAAAAATAGCCAGACGTTGTGGCTGTAGTCCCAGCTACTCAGAAGGCTGAGGCAAGAGAATCGCCCAGGAGTTGGAGGTTGCTGTGAGCTATAATGCCACGGCACTCTACCGAGGGCAATAGAGTGAGACTCTGTCTCTACAAAAAACAAAACAAAACACTCTCCCAGGTAAGATTTCAGCATCTTCCTCCTTACTCACCTGTATAAGTCCAAACACTAGCACAGGTTCTCACAGGAACACATACTCTCACACACAAACTTGTGGACACACACTCAGAGTTGCACAGAGAACCTGTCAAACAGGAGGACTCCCTGCAACTTCACACCTTGGCATCTGGCTTTCTAGCCTTGGCCCTCTGAATTTTCTCTACTCCCTCCACCCCCAAGCCGTGACACATGTATCTCCCATGCCTCCACCTCCCCTCCTCCACCCATGTCAGCTGGATCCTGGGGTTGCCCAAGAAGGGGTGGGGGCCCAGCTCCTGGCAGCAAGGGAAGATACTTGCCTGAGATGAATGGGCCCATGGAGCCTTGAAGCAGCACCAAGGGCTCAGCCTTCACTGGATCTCCCTTCCCACCTAGGGCCACTCCTTAGGAAGGGCCCATCAAAGAGTCTGCCTTCACATGAAGATAACCAGTTTGCCTCATCTGTCCTGTCTTAAAATTACACAGGTTTGATGATATTTGGGTATTGGATGAGATGACAACTGATCGAAATGGGAAGAGAATGTTGTTAACTGAGGAAACAAAATGAGTGTCAGAATTGGCAGGTGCAGTGGCTCACGTCTGTAATCACTGTTTGTTGTTGTTGCAGTTTTTGGCCGGGGCTGGGCTCCGAACACACCATCCTTGGCATATGGGGCCAGTGCCCTACTCCTTGAACCACAGGCACCGCCCTCACATCTATAATCTTAGTACTCTGGGAGGCTGAGGCAGATGGATTGCTTGAGTTCAGGAGGTGGAGACTGGCCTGAGCAAGAGTGAGACTCCTGTCTCTACTAAAAATAGAAAAAGTCCCCAGGCATGGCAGCCAGTGCCTATAATCCCCGCTACTTGAGAGGCTGAGGCAAGAGGATTTCTTTTCTTTTTTTTTTTTTTTGAGACGGAGCCTCAAGCTATCCCCCTGGGTAGAGTGCTGTGGCATCACAGCTCACAACAACCTCCAACTCCTGGGCTCAAGCGAGTCTCCTGCCTCTGCCTCCCAAGTAGCTGGGACCACAGGTGCCTGCCACAATGCCTGGCCATTTTTTGGTTGCAGCCATCATTGTTGTTTGTCGGGCCCAGGCTGGGGATTCGAACCCGCCACCTTAGGTGTATGTGGCTGGCGCCTTAGCCGCTTGAGCCACAGGCGCCGCGCCAATCCTATCTCTTCTATTCAGCCTGTCGGTGACCACAGGCAAGTTATTTAAGCTCTCCGTGCCTGTGTTCCTTTACCTATAAAGTGGAGGAGAAAACAAACTCCATAATAAGAAGGCCTGCTTCACAGTGGTTGGGAATGAGGATTTAGTGAGATGAAACTATGGTACCTGAGACACAGCAGTCACCCGGTGTGGTGAGCTATTATCATAAGCCCCAAGTCACAGACGGACAAAGTGAGAGCCCAAGGCCCTTGCTTGAGCTCATGCATCTAGTAAGTGGAGAACCAGGAGTCCAACTCCCAGCGCCACGAACTGCTAGGCAACCCACCTCCCATACACAAGAGAGTGTTGATGTATTCACAGAAAACACATGAGGCAAAGCTGAGTTGTGTGAAATTCTCCAACCTGAGGAAGTCAGGGAAGACTTTGTGGAAGATGTAAACTTACAACAAAGTGGAAAAAGAAGTAACAGGAAGGGCATTCTAGGTGGAGGGGATGGTGCAGACAAAGGTCTGCGTTAGGATGGAAGTCAAGACATACAGGACACTTACATGAGCACATGAACTTCATATAAATGGGATCCTACAGCATGTCCTCTGGGCACATTCCACAATGTCCCTTCACATCCTTTCTGCCATATGATCTTCCCAACAACCCAATGGGGCGAGCAAAGGAGTGCAATGGTCTGAATGGTTGTGTCACCTCAAAACTAGTATTTTGAAACCTTATCGCCAAGGTGATGGTGCTAGGGGTGGGACATTTAGGAGGTGATTAGATCATGAGGGTAGAGCCCTCATAAGTGAGTCTCTTATAAAAGAGACCCCTGACAGCTACCTTGCTCTCCCACCAAGTGAGCACACAGCTAACGGGTGCCATCTATAAGCCAGAAAGCAGGTCCTCACCAGACATCAAATCTGCTGCTGCCTTATGTGTGGACTTCCCAGCCTCCAGAACTGTCAGAAATAAATTTCTGCTGTTTATAAGCCATCCAGTCTATGGTATTTTGTTATAGCAGCCTGCAGGGACTAAGATACCCCCAAAGTACAGACAAGACTCCCAAAGCACAAAGAGACAATGATTTTTGGAGTAAGTGTATAGCAAGAACAGACTCGATGTCTTTCTCTTTTTTTTTTTTTTTGAGACAGAGTGTCACGCTGTCACCCTGGGTAGAGTGCCATGGTGTCGTAGCTCACAGCAGCCTCAAACTCCTTATCTTGAGCAATCCTTTTGCCTCAGTCTCCCAAATACCTGGGACTATGAGTGCCCACCAAAACGCCCAGCTAGTTTTTCTATTTTTAGTAGAGACAGGTCTCGCTCTTGCTCAGGCTGCTCTTGAATTCCTGAGCTCCAGCCATCTACCCATCTCGGTCTCCCAGAGTGCCAGGATTATAGGCAGGAGCAGCTGCGATGCCACCCTGTGTCTTCTAACTCCACCTCAGCAGGTAGCCTTGTGGAGAGAGGGGGCAAGAACTAGTAAGAGACAGAGAGCCGCAAGAAGGGACATCCAGGCTCAGCGCCTGTAGCTCAACCGGCTAAGGCGCCAGCCACGTACACCTAAGGTGGCAGGTTCGAATCTAGCCCGGACCCACCAAACAACAATAATGGCTGCAACCAAAAAATAGCCGGGCGTTGTGGCGGGCGCCTGTGGGCCCAGCTACTTGGGAGGCGGAGGCAAGAGACTCGCTTGACCCCAAGAGTTGGAGGTTGCTGTGAGCTGTAATGCCACGGCACTCTACCCAGGGGGACAGCTTGAGGCTCTGTCTCCAAAAAAAAAAAATAAATAAATAAATAAAAATAAAAAGAAGGGACATCCAGCAAACAGTTAAAATCAGTCCTTCTGGGCTGATGATGCTGGGGACCCAGAGACAAATCTGACTCAGTCCCATCCTCCAGGTCTTCTCGTATTTGGTAAAACACAAGGTATGAGGGACTAGATGATCTCCAAAGAGGAAGGCTAGGGAAGGGTTCTCCTAGGAATGAATCCCCAAGTGGAAACCTAAGAGACAAATATGATTCAGCAAAGTAGGAGGAAGGGCATTCCAGGTAGGGAAGACGATATGCCAAGGACCTGGTATGTGTATAAAGGGTGAGGGAAATGAGGGTGGTGGCCCCAGAAGAGCCTACAATGTCAGGTGGGGTAAAGTCTTAGGAACTTTCTCCGACAGCTGATGGGAAGCTGTGTGGAAGGATTTAGAGAAGGGAAGAGGCCTGGTCAACACCAGATGATATGAAGCTCTCCCTATGCTCATGCAGGAGACAGACTAAGGGAGGGAGACTGGAGGCAGGAAGACCAGGGAAGAGGCTAATGAGGGATCTCCTACTCTTGGTCTCCTGAGTCAAGGGCCACTTCGTACTGAAGGACTGGAGGGAGAAGGAGGGGCTGAGAAAACAGTGTGTGAGGGCTACGGGTTAAGAGGAGTTAAAGTTACTTTTAAGTGGCTCTGTACCTGTGGCTCAAGTGGCTAAGGCACCAGCCACATACACCTGAGCTGGCAGGTTTGAATCCAGCCCAGGCCTGCCAAACAACAATGATGGCTGCAACCAAAAAATAGCTGGGCATTGTGGCGGGCACCTGTAGTCCCAGCTACTTGGGAGGCAAAGGCAGGAGAATTGCTTGAGCCCAGCAGTTGGAGGTTGCTGTGAGCTGTGATGCCACAGCACTCTACCCATGGTGACAGCTTGAGGCTCTGTCTCAAAAAAAAAAAAAGGTACTTCTAAGTGAGGATAGCAGTTTTCTTTGGAGATTATGAATAGGAGTCTGGGCCAGGCACAGTGGCTCATGCCTGTAATCCTAGTACTCTGGAAGGTTAAGGCAGGTAGATTGTTTGAGGTCAGGTGTTCAAGACTAGCCTGAGCAAGAGTGAGACCCCTTCTCTACTAAAAATAGAAAAAACCGGCTCAGCACCTATTGTTCAGTGATTAGGGTGCTGGCCACATACACTGGGGATGGCTAGTTTGAACCCAGCCCGGGCCTGCTAAAAAACAATGAACTACAACAACAAAAGTAGCCAGGTGTGGTGGGTACCTACTTGGGAGGCTGAGGCAAGAGAATCTCTTAAGCCCAAAAGTCTGAGGTTGCTGTGATCTGTGATGCCACAGCACTCTACTGAGGGTGGCATAGTAAGACTCTCTGTCAAAAAAAAAAAAAAAAGAAAGAAAGAAAAAGAAAAAAACTAGGCAAGGAGCCCACAACTAAGTGGTTAGGGGATTGGCCACATATACTAGGGCTAGCAGGTTGGAACCTGGCCAGGGCCTGCTAAACAACAAAAAATAGCCTGTCATGGTGGCAGGTGCCTGTAGTCCCAGCTACTTGGGAGGCTGAGGCAAGAGAATTGCTTAAGCCCCAAAATTTGAGATTGCTGTGAGCTGTGACACCACAGCTACCAAGGGGGACACAGTGAGACTCTGTCTCAAAAATAAATAAATAAATAAAAATAGAAAAAAAAACAGCTGGTTTTTCCTGGTAGTAGGTGCCTATGATACCAGCTACTCAGGAGGCCAAGGCAAGAGGATTGCTCAAGCCCAAGAATTTGAGGTTGCTGTAAGCTATGACACCGTGGCACTCTACCCAGGGTAACAGAGTGAGACTCTGTCTTAAAAAAAAAAAAGGGTATCTGATTATAAAGGAGCATGTAGGAAGATTCTGGGGAGTGGCAATGTTCTCTTGTGGTGTGATGCTCCTGGGGGTGCCCTATATATTATGTGCCAAAATATACATCTATATATTATATACTTTCTGCACATCCGGTATATTTCATTATTAAAAATGCCAACAGAAAAGTCAAGGCTAAGGCCAAGGTCTTTAGACATGCAGATCATGGCTTCTTAAACTTTGATAATAGAAGTTAGAACACTGGTTCTTCTCTGTAGTATCAGAGAAGACAGGATACAAGCAAGCCTGTTGTGATGATGAAGATTGCTTAATGGAGGTGGTGGTCACGCATGTCTGTACATAGGTAGAGCGGCACCAAGTTGTACATTTAAGATTTGTGGACCTGTGATGTGTAAGTCATACCTCAACCAAAAGAAAACAGTTTTAAGAATGACATATAATTAAATGATATCATGTCTGGGATTTACATTAAAATAACATAGGAAGTGAGGAAGTGGGGGAGGCATAGATGAAACACTAATTGACCATGAATTGGTACTTACTTATTAAATGGATACATAAATGTTTATTATACTCTTCTGTTCATTTCTATATGTTCTTACCTGGGTTAGAGTGCAGTGGCATCACCATTAGCTTACTGCAACCTGGAACTCCAGGATTCAAGCCATCCTCCTGCCTCAGCCTCTCGAATAGCTGGGACTACAGACATGCATCACCACACCTAGCTAATTTTTCTATCTTTTGTATAGATAAGATCTTGCTCTTGCTCAGGCTGGTCTCAAACGCCTGACATCAAGCAATCCTCCCAGCCTCTCAGAGTGATAGGATTACAGGCATGAGCCACCACTCCTGGCCTACTTCTATATGTTCAAAGTTCTCCAAAATAAATAAATAACATGGTATTTATTAAATGATATGACAATTAAATTTGCAAACTTGCCAATGTACACTTACGTTGGCAGCACTGTACAAACAACCTGGTAAGGTTTCTTAACCTTGGTAGATAAGTGTCTCACAGCTGTGTTTGTGTTGATGTGTGGTGGTGTCTTGATGAGTGGCATTCATTATTGTTGTTGAGTGTTTTTGTTTGCCATCATAAGAATGTCAGAGCTTGAATTAGAGCAATGAACAAACATTTTTTGTTAAACATGACAAGAGTAGAAGTGATATCAGGGACATGTTAGTCCAAGTTTATGGGGATAATTCCATGAAGAAATGGCAGTGTAAAAATGGATTAAACATTTTTCTAAGGGGAGAGAAAGCATTACCAATGAAAAGAGGTCAGAACAGCCAGTAACAAGCAGAACTGATTAAAACACATTGCAAAAAGTCATCGCATCACTGAGTCAAAATCATCAGCTGACCGTGCATAGCATAGCAGATGAAGTAAACTTTGATAGAGAAACAGAAAAATCTCAGCCAATAACTCCTGACTCTTGGCTCAAGACAATGCACCAGCTCACATGACACTGTCTGTTAGGGAATTTTTAGCCAGTAAACAAATAAATATATTGGGACACCATCCCTACTCACCTGATATGGCTCCAAATGTCTCTTTACCCAAAGATAAAGAAAATATTGAAAAGAAGACATTTTGATGACATTCAGAAGATCAAAGGCAATATGATGGCAGCTCTGATGACCATTCCAGGAAGAGTTCCAAAATTGCTTTGAAAGGTGGACTAGGACTAGGTGCTGGCACTGGTGCATAGCTTCCCAAGGGGAGCACTTTTTTTTAGACAGAGCCTCAAGCTGTCCCCCTGGGTAGAGAGCTGTGGCTCACAGCTCACAGCAACCTCCAACTCCTGGGCTCAAACGAGTCTCCTGCCTCAGCCTTCCAAGTAGCTGGGACCACAGGCACCCGCCACAATGCCCAGCTATTTTTTGGTTGCAGCTGTCATTGTTGTTTGGCGGGCCCGGGCTGGATTTGAACCCACCACCTTAGGTGTATGTGGCTGGCGCCTTAGCCATTTGAGCCACAGGCGCTGAGCCAAGGGGAGCACTTTGAAGATGATTGTAGTGATGTTCAGCAATGAGGTATGTAGCACTTTTTCTAGGATGAGTTTGCAAACTTAATTGTCAGACCTTCGTGTATATGAATAAGAACATGATAGATGGTAGATAGCTCGAATATTTACCCATTTAACTCACAGTCCCCTCTCTTGGGAACTCATATGTCTGCCTTCCCTCAGGGGTCTTATACAACATCCCCCCTTCCCAAGATTCCCCCACACTTAATGAAAGTGAAAGCCCAGGTCAGCACCAAGGACAGATCCACAGTGGGTCTCAGAACCACAGACAGCAACTCAACTAATGGGGGACAAAAGACAGGGAAATGGAGAAATGCCATCCTTCTCACCTCCTGAGTGAGCATGGAAGAGGACAAAAGGATAGAGTCAAAAGGCCTAACAAGAGCATCTTTTTTCTTTTTCAACTTTTTTTTTTTTACAAAACCTTATTCTAAAATGTACAATAGTTTATAAGACAACATTTCATTTTAGCCATAAATGGCAAAAGATATAGTAATCAAGGGTCACCATCGTCTCAGGCACAAGGAACAGCTTACTGTTTGCCAGATTTCTTCATTCCACCTATGGCCAGGGGGGCCTTCCCCGCAGCCTTCACTTTTAGCTCCTTGAGTTTCTTCTGCTCCTCTTTTTGTTTCTGTTTGAATGCCATCTCACCATCCACGCCACTGGCCTGCTTCTTGGGATATTTCAGGGGCTTTCTCTTGCCATCTTTACTGCCGGATCTGGTGCTGCTGCCTCTTCCCCAGACCCTGCCACTGGAAACCTAAACGAGCATCTTTTCAACAAATATTCATTGAGCATCTCCTCTGTATTAGACACTATTCTGAACATGGGGAGGCAAAGTCTCTGGCCTTAAACAATTAGACAAATAAAAACTGGATCATTTTATATAGTCATAAGAACCATGACATGGCTCAGAGCCTGTAGCATAGTGGTTACGGTACCAGCCACATGCACTGAGGCTGGCAGATTCAAGCCCAGCCCAGGCCAGCTAAACAACAATGACAACTGCAACAAGAAAATAGCAGGGCATTGTGGCAGGTGCCTATAGTCCCAGCCACTTGGGAGGCTGAGGCAAGAGAATTGCTTAAGCCCAAGAGTTTGAAGTTGCTGTGAGCTGTGATGCCACAGTATTCTACTGAGGGCGATATAGTGAGACTGCCTCAAAAAAAGAAAAAAAAAAGAACCACAGTAAAAATAAAGCAGTGAAATAAAATATAGAATAATTGAGAGGCAGAGAGGTCCCTCAATGGGAGGGACCATTTTGAAGATGTGGTCAAGGAAGAGATCATATTGGCTCAATGCCTGTGGCTCAAGTGGCTAAGGCACCAGCCACATACACCTAAGGTGGCGGGTTCGAATCCAGCCCAGGCCCACCAAACAACAATGACAGCTGCAACCAAAAAATAGCTGGGCATTGTGGCGGGCACCTGTGGTCCCAGCTACTTGGGAGGCTAAAGCAGGAGACTCGCTTGAGCCCAGGAGTTGGAGGTTGCTGTGAGCTGTGATGCCACAGCACTCTACCCAGGGAGACAGCTTGAGGCTCTGTCTCAAAAAAAAAAAAAGGAAGAGATCATATTTAAGTAGAAAACTGAATGAAGAGAGAGAATGATCCATAGGGAGATATGACGTAAAAGTATTCAAGCAGGGCGGTGCCTGTGGCTCAAAGGAGTAAGGCACTGGCCCCATATACTGGAAGTGGCAGGTCAAACCCAGCCCCAGCCAAAAACTGCAAAAAAAAAAAAAATAGTATTCAAGCAGAGGGAATAGAAAATGCCAAGACTCTGAGGCAGAAAAGAGCTTGGTGTGTTTGAGGATCAGCAAAAGGACCAATGTGGTGAAGCAAAGTGAATACCGAGGAAATTCAGGGGCTAGATGAGTTTTGGCAAGATAGGGGAGTGTAAGAGAGATAGGAAAATATGGAACACAAGCAGAGACTGATTGAGAAAGAGTCAGAGGCGAAAAGAAAGGAACAACTGATGCTAGCTGAAATTTATAGGGTGCAATTTTCATTATCTATGAAATTTATAGAGTGCAATTTTCATTATCTATGCCATTATTTTATTTATGTATTCACATATACACTTTTTATTATGGAAAACTTCAAAAATACAGGAGTAAACAGAAGAGCATAAAATGTATTTGTTATTATTGCATACAAATCACTCCAAAATGTAATGTCTTTTTTTTTTTTTTTTTTTGAGATAAGGTCTCGCTCTGTTGCCTGGACTAGAGTACAGTGATGTCATCATAGTTCACTGCAACTTCAAACTCCCAGGCTCAAAGAATCCTCCTGCTTCAGCCTCCTAAGTAATTGGGGCTACAGGTATGTGATACCACATTCAGCATGTTTTTCTATTTTTTAGAGAGATGGGATCTTGTTCTGTTGCATAAGCTGGTCTTGAACTTCTGGCCTCAAGCACTCCTCCTGTCTCAGTCTCCCAAAGTGATAGGATTATAAGCAGAAGCCACTCTGCATGGCCAAAGATGTAATGTCTTAAAACAAACAAACAAAACAAAATATATTATTTCTCCTGATTCTGAGGGGGCTGAGACAGGGTACTTCGGCTGTTTTCATCTAAAGTCACTCATATGATTGCATTCTGTTAGGGCTGGACCAGATCTTTTAGCCAGGGTGCCTTGACTCTCCCCTACATAACCTCCCCTTGTGACTAGCTTGGGCTTCCTCACTACCTTAGCATGGTAGTCGCTGAGATCTAAGGGCACAAAAGCAGAAGTTCTGATTCTCTTAACTACTGAACCTGAAATTGGCTCCTCATCATTTCTGCTACATTCTGTTAATCAAAGCAAGTCATCGGCTCGGCGCCCATAGCTCAACCGGCTAAGTTGCCAGCCACGTACACCTAAGGTGGCGGGTTCGAATCCCCAGCCCGGACCCACCAAACAACAATGACGGCTGCAACCAAAAAATAGCCAGGCATTGTGGCGGGCGCCTATGGTCCCAGCTACTTGGGAGGCAGAGGCAAGAGACTCACTTGAGCCCAGGAGTTGGAGGTTGCTGTGAGCTGTAATGCCATGGCACTCTACCCAGGGGGACAGCTTGAGGCTCTGTCTCGAAAAAAAATAAAATAAAGTAAAAAAATAAATAAACATATCTACTTAGAGGCGCCCTCAATTAACTAATAATTTCCAAGACAGTAGTTAAGTAAGAATTGTATCTCTTAGTTCTTTGGATTCCATGTCGAGTGCCTAGTGCCTTGCTCATAGAATAGAAGCTCAAGAATATTTCACCAGTGGGTCAAAAAATCATTGCACTCAACTACAACTTGGACCTCACCTAACGAACACAAACAATGTAACCTACTTTTATGTATCCTTATAGTAATCTGAAATTTTTAAAAATTGTGCAATGTTCATGAATAATTATGTCAAGAAAAATCCTGAGCCCAATTTCAAAATGTTTGGGACTAATCTGGTCATTAAGCAATTTCAGGAGAGAAGAAGATAGTGTTAATTAAAAGGCATTGATTCCTTTCCCATACTTCCTCATAAAATCCTCTGCAAGGATATTAAAGAAATAAGAGGTACACACAACCCTCTTAGAAATGACAAAACATTCTATACTGTTCCATCATAAAAACATTAATATTTTATTAATATTAGTTGACAGCAAAAAACAAATCTTTAATACTAACCATATAGACAAGTCCATACTACACAAAAGGTGATCCTCCAATTGAATATTCTAATTGTGGAACATGGAAGTCTCCTGTAAATATAGATTTTCAAAAATACATAGGATAGAATCTGTCTTATACTATTTCTCAGCATGAGGCACTCTTGGCTGAAACGCAATGAGAATATCTATTTCTGTACTCATCTAAATGAGTAATCATTGAGTAGGGTATATTCATTCAAATATACCCTAATGATTAATCATTACATGGCCAAACAGATAGCCAAACTAATTAGATGGCTGAAGTTACCAGACTATTTCTTGGATGCATTTTATTTCAGGCAAAAATACGAGAGAATATGCCAACTTATATATCAAGTAACAATTTTTATAATTGAAATAGAATATTGTATGTAGATCAACATTACCTTCGATTGGTTTGAAATGGAAATATTTTCCAAAAGTTACTTTATCACTTGCTAATTTTTAAAGTTCAGAAAAGTTTAAGCACATTGCATGTTACTTATTACCATTTAGAAACCCAGTAGTTTACCCTGACCTACCAATCATGATATTGAAGACCCTTGACAATTATCACAACAGATAAAACTGCTCAAGAGAGAAAACCACCATGGGGAACAACGCCAATATACACAATCTGCAAACAATGTATCCTCCAAAAAATAAATATACCTTAGATTATCTTGTGCAGTAGTTCTGTATACATTTTCTCTTCCTTACATAGGAAAACAGGATTATATGTTCATTTTTTTTTAAATTATAATTAACGCATATGCAATCTCTTCTGTCACCCTAGCAATAATGTATTGAAATAATTCCCTTACTAAACAAAAATCTTTGTTAGATTCAGTGTATGTTGTTCCACCATATGCATACAACTCAGACATACAGCTATATCCACATTATTTTTCCTTTTCAAACTTTAAATCCACATATATATAATTAAGATGTCAAGGCATAATGATGTTTTGGTCAACAATGGACCACATACACAAAGGTGGTCCCGTAAGATTAGAATGGAGCTGAAAAATTCTCATCACCTAATAACACTGTAGCCATCATAACATTACAGTGAAAGCCATTACTCATGTGTTTGTAGTGATACTGATGTAATAAAACTACTGCCTTCCAGTTGTATAAAAGGATAGGACATATGACTATATATGTCACATAACACTTAATAAACCATGTTACTCATTTGTGAATTTACCATACTAGACAGCATGAGGACGGCCCTTCAGGGGTTATTCCTGAAGAAGGCATTGTTATCAAGGGAGATGACAGCTCCATGACTGTTACTGCCCACGAAGATCTTCCAGTGGGACAAGATATGGAGGTGGAGGACAACAGAGCTCCTGAGGATCCTGACCCTGTGTAGCCCTAGGATAAGATGTGTGTCTTAGTTTTTAACCAAAAAAGCCTTAAAAGTTTTTTTTAAAAAGTTAAAAACTGGAAAAAGTTTATAGAATGAGGTTACTAAGGAAATTCTGTATGGTTATATATAATGTCTTTGCATTTTAAGCCTAGCGTTATTATAAAGGATCAAAGAGTTAAAAAAAAACTCAAAAGTTTATAAAGTAAAATAGTTACAGTAAGCTAAGGTTATTGAAGATGGTATTTTTTATAAATTTAATGTAGCTTAAAGATACCATGTTTATAAAGTCCACAGGAGCATACAAAAACATCTTAGGCCCTCACTTTCACTCACCACTCACTGAGTCACCCAGAGCAACTTCCATTGCTCCATTCATGATAACTGCTGGATACAGGTGTACCATTTTTTAATCTTTTATACTGTATTTGTACTGTACTTTTTCCCCCTTCCTAAACATTTCAGAGTATTACAGGTAGGTACATACATTTTGGTTCCATAATTTGCAAGTGTACACGAGAAGCTAATGTTCTAAGTATGCCCTTCATCCATAACTTGGGCACTGCACCTATTAGGTGTGAGTTTACCCTTCTCCCCTCTACTAAATTCCCATTGAGTTTTACTTCCATGCACATAAGTGTTAATCAACTAGTTCTAGTCTAGTATTGAGTACATGTGGCTTGTTTTTCCATTTTTGTGATACTTCACTTAGAAGAATGATCTCCAATTCCAGCCAGGTTACAAAAGATCTGTACTTTTCTATGTTTAGATACGTAAAGATACACAAATGCCGTGTGTTATCATTCAGACCTGCTGGACAGGTCTGTAGCCCAGGAACAACAGGAAGAAGAGGCTGTTCCGTATAGCCTAGATGTGTGGTAGGCTATAGCACCGAGGTTTGTGTAAGTCCACTGACAAAACCATGTAACATTTCTCAGAGCATATTCCCGACATTAAGCAATGCCTGACTGTACATTTTTTTCTTCACACTTCCAGTTAATTTTCTCTTTAATATGTTAAATCAGAGATGGTGGTTGCTGTTGCCTTTGCTCTTACTGTTGTTTTAAAATTAAGTATTATGCAAAAGTTAACTGTTGCTGTTTAGTAACCTTCATTGTTACCATGCTGGCCTTAGGAGTAGGTAATGAACTCAACATGTAAGTGAAAGGGATTTCCGTATTTGTCCTGTGAACACGTACCCTTGGGATTCTCAGAGATTGAGCACAGTCCTAGTGGACCAGATTTTTTTAGCTTAAGAGAACCAAAAACCATGTGCAATTTGCTCAATGCCACTTGGGTGGTTCATCTCCAAATAGTTCAAATGTCTACATATTCCACTCATTTGGAAGTCTTAGCCACACTCCTGCCACACTCCCACCATACATAAGTCCTGCTCTCACATCATTCCATTTTTCTGTCTTCTCTTTACAAGTGACATCTTGATAAGAAATCAGAAACTCCCTAGAGAACCTGAGATCTTACAGTTCTGCCCCCCCCCCACAGATCATGGTGCAGAGCTAGACAACAAGAACTGCAGAGCACTCCCAGTCTCCCCACATGCTCTCATTTCACTAAGGAGGCCAAGGCAGAGCTCCAGAGAACACCATCTGAAAACACTTACTGCTATGGAATCTTAAAAGACCTGAATATACAGGCAGCCTCTACTGTGGCGTGTCTGGACAGAGAACTGGACTAAGCAAAAAACTGAAGACCTTTGAATTAACTCTCCAAACAAACCTGAGTAAAAGTAAACCAGAGGCACACTCTTCCTGATTCATAATGAAGAACAGTAATAGCCATGTTGTTCTCTGAATGCAAATGAAACTGGAAATCTCTTCAACCAGTAAAATGAGAGTGATAAAGGTATGTACTTCCACATGGCTAAAGTCATGTGAAAATTAAACCGTTAAAAACAAGATATTTAGCATAGAATCTTCCAAATGACTGCTACATTAAATTACACATTTCTTGTATTATATGCGAATTATATTAATTAAATGTATTGCTATTATAATCATTAAATTTACAGCTATTTTGAGTTTTCAGGAATTTACCGCTAAAGTATACATCACAATGAACCCTGATGTCTGAATGTAAGACATAAGATTTTTTCCTCTGAGTCCTTAATGTTTTCATTCATTCTCTGCTGTCTGCCCAGCACCCAGAAGAACAATGGATGAATGGACGATCAAATGTGTTTTAGCATTATTGCATTTTATACTATTTTCCTTCCCATCAACTTCCTGTAAACTTGCATCTTCTATTGTGGAACAATGATTTGTTCTCCATTCTTCGTAGTCTATACCAGCTCTTGACTTCACAACAATAAGACCTTTTATAACACTTGAAGTTTTAAGTGGTCTATTTTCCCCCCTACTGTCAATATGTGTGTTCCTACTAAATCCATTTATCAGCTCTGTGATGAGCACAAAGATGACGGGGAAGATGAGTAATAATAACAGGCAAGCTGATATATCTCAAACTTTCTAAAATTACTAAATGTGCTGTGCTTTTCTTCCACATAAAAGATTATGGGGTGACAGAACCAGCACATTAGATTTGGGGAGGCATCTCAGTTATACAGGGATAGCCAAGTGCATTTCTCCCAGAAGCCTACCCTATAATCAAGTATGTATTTGCTTAAGGTCCAAATCACTGGGGAGAGGTGTCCGTTAATCTGATTAAATTATGACCAGCAGTTGAAAAGGGGAAGGGAACAAATATTTCTTTTAAAGTAGACATACCAAAATTTTTCCTTCATTTCTCTTTAAATTTTAAACTCTTTTGCTTAGCATACATTAGTAAAAAAATAAATTGAATGAGATTATAATTCAAGGGCACAGCATTTTGAATTATCTTCTCAATAACCTTTCCTTTCCAAAACAATTTAGAAGACAGCATATTAATCCAATATCACAAAGAATCTTCATATGTGCTATTGAAAAAAAATTATATAAAGCTAGCTTAATCTTTCATGTCCTACTAATAACTTCTGTCAAAAAACTGCTTTTTACATTTGAGAATGCTTGTTACAGCCAGCATCCCGTTGTGATGAAACACATAAACAAAAATATAAGAGGCCAAGGGAGAGCAGAGTTGAAACTTAGTCTGACAATTTTTTTCTCATAGTTAGCAGGATAATGGAGTTGAAAGCAGTTAAGAGGAGAAGAGAGAGAGAGCGGGCACCTCCTGAGATGCCAATTTGTAGTGTTTTTCCCTTGTTACTTTTGAAGTAAGGAGAGTATCAGACATTCTCTATGGTACTGATAGTACAGAAACAAGTTTCTAGGACAAAAACAATTAATTTAACCACCACCCAACAAGAATTTTTCACGCCATGCTCTGATACAGTTAGTAGCATAGATAAGGAGTAAATGAACATAAATATCTTTTATAGTAATTGTGAAATAGTTATTTTTATACCACTCTCTAATTCCTAATCATGGCATAGCGGGAAAAGGCATACTGTGGTGATCATAAAAATATACCTCTTAGATCTCCTGCTATAGGGAGCATAATGGACCAATAGTCCTGGCTGCTGCATTCTGAATTCTTTCACTGCTTGTGATGGAGCCATGCATCCCACAGATGCTCCTCAGCCAAACTGAGCCCTTCCCTGCAAGGTGCAAGGGTTCACTAACAGGAAGTCTCTGGCTGGAAAACTCCCCATCAGCCTTCCGGAATCTATCTTACAAATGCACTGCAGTCTATGACCTTCCTTCCACCCCTTCTCCCCTCCTTTCCCCTTCACTGCCTTCCTTCTCTCCTTCAGAGGAGTCAGACTTGCATCACAGGGTGAAAGTTATTCTAGTCTCTTCTGGCTCCTTCCTCATTTTCTCTCACTAGTGTTTCCCTCAATACATCTCTTCGCAGATAATCCTCCTTTGGAACTTACTACTCAGACAGTTGTTACATATATCTATACATTACACAAAAGAAAATTTAGGCAGACCCATTTTTATAAACAATCATACTTAAATACACCAAATAAATATACAAATCAAGAAAAAAATTTTTTTGCTTCTAATTATGCCCTAAAATTACATTGGTAAATTCAGATGGTTATTTATAGGGTTTCTTTTTTATTATTATGTACATTAATGCAATCATGGGGTACAATGTGCTGCTTTTATATACAATTTGAAATATTTTCATCAAACTGGATAACAGACTTCACAGCATTTTCTTAATTATTGTGTTAAGGCATTTATATTCTACACCTAGTAAATTTCACATGTACCCTTGTAAGATGCACCGTAGGTGTGGTTCCACCAATTACTCTCCCTCCACCCCTCCTCCTACCTCTGCTCCCCTCTTTCTCCCCTTTCCCCTTCTTCTTGGCTATAATTGGGTTATAGCTTTCATAAGAAAGCTATAAATTGGTTTCATAGTAAGACTGAGTACATTGGATACTTTTTCTTCCATTCTTGAGATACTTTGCTAAGAAGAATATTTTCCAGCTCCATCCATGTAAACATGAAGGAGGTAGTCTCCATCTTTCTTTAAGGCTGAATAATATTCCATGATGTACATATACCACAATTTATTGATCAATTCATGGGTCGATGGGCACTTGGGCTTCTTCCATGACCTAGTAATTATGAATTGTGCTTCAATAAACATTCTGGTACATATACCTTTGTTATAATGTGATTTTTGGTGTTCTGGATATATAGCTAGTAGAGGAAATGTAGGCTTGAATGGCAGGTCTATTTTTAGATCTCTAAGTGTTCTCCAAGCATCTTTCCAAAAGGAACATATTAGTTTGCATTCCCACCAGCAATGTAGAAGGGTTCCCTTTTCTCCACATCCACACCAACATCTCTGGTTTGGGGATTTTGTGATGTGGGCTAATCTTACTAGAGTTAGATAATATCTCAAAGTAGTTTTGATTTGCATTTCTCTGATGATTAAAGATGAGCATTTTTTTCATGTCTGTAGGCATGCGCCTGCCTTCTTCAGGCGCATGTCCCTTGCCCACCCTGAGATGGGATCACTGCTTCTTTTCTTGCTAATACGTTTGAGTTCTCTGTGGATTCTGGTTATCAAACCTTTGTCAGAGACATAACCTGCAAATAACTTCCCCCATTCTGAGGGCTGTTTGCTTGGTTATGTACTGTGTTCTTGGCTGTGCAAAAGCTTTTTAGTTTGATCAGGTCCCCGTAGTGTATTTTTTGCCCAAGGGGAGGGTCCTTCTCATAAAATATTCACCCAGGCCAATTTCTTCAAGAGTTTTCCCTGCACTTTTTTCTAGTATTTTTATAGTTTCATGTCTTAAAATTAAATATTTAATCCAGTGAGAGTCTATCTTAGTTAATGGTGAGAGGTATGGGTCCAGTTTCAATCTTCTACAGGTTGTCAGCCAGTTCACCCAGCACCATTTGTTAAATAGGGAATCTTTCTCCCACTGTTTTTAATCGGCTTGTCAAAGATCAAATAACGGTAAGTAGTTGGGTTCATCTCTTGGTTCTCTATTCTGTTCCATACATCTACCTCTCTGTTTTTGTGCCAGTGCCATGCTGTTTTGATCACTATCAATTTATAGTATAATCTGAGGTCTGGTAGCATGATTCCTCCTGCTTTGGCTTCATTTCTGAGTAGTGTCTTGGCTGTTCGAGGTTTCTTCTGATTCCATATAAAGCAAAGTATTATTTTTTTGAGATCTTTAAAGTATGACAGTGGAGCTTTAATAGGAATTGCATTAAAATTGTATATTGCAGAGCGAGCAGCCAAGGCAAGATGGGTCAAAGTCAGAGTGGTGGCCATGGTCCTGGAGGTGGCAAGAAGGATGACAAGGATAAGAAAAAGAAATATGAACCTCCTATACCAACCAGAGTGGGGAAAAAGAAGAAGAAAACAAAGGGACCAGATGCAGCCAGTAAACTACCACTGGTGATACCTCACACTCAGTGCCGATTAAAATTGTTGAAGTTAGAGAGAATTAAAGACTATCTTCTCATGGAGGAAGAATTCATTAGAAATCAGGAACAAATGAAACCATTAGAGGAAAAGCAAGAGGAGGAAAGATCAAAAGTGGATGATCTGAGAGGAACCCCAATGTCAGTAGGAACCTCGGAAGAGATCATTGATGACAATCATGCCATCGTGTCCACATCTGTGGGCTCAGAACACTATGTTAGCATCCTTTCATTTGTAGACAAGGATCTGCTGGAACCAGGCTGTTCAGTCCTGCTCAACCACAAGGTGCTTGCTGTGATAGGGGTGCTGATGGATGACACAGATCCCCTGGTCACAGTGATGAAGGTGGAAAAGGCACCCCAGGAAACCTATGCTGATATTGGGGGCTTAGACAACCAAATCCAGGAAATTAAGGAATCTGTGGAGCTTCCTCT
>CAUYTI010134368.1:0-23502 GCA_963575145.1 Galago senegalensis | reverse complement strand
CAAGCGAGTCTCCTGCCTTAGCCTACCAAGTAGCTGGGACTTCAGGCGCCCGCCACAACGCCTGGCCATTTTTTGGTTGCAGCCATCATTGTTGTTTGGCAGGCCCAGGCTGGGGATTCGAACCCGCCACCTTAGGTGTATATGGCTGGCACCTTAGCCGCTTGAGCCACAGGCACCGAGCCGATTTCATATTTCAACATGTAATTAAAAAAATAAACCTCATGGCTTGGCACCTGTAGCACAGTGGTTACAGTGCCAGCCATGTACACTAAGGCTGGTGGGTTCGAACACAGCCTGGGCCAGCTAAACAACAATGACAACTGCAACAAAAAATAGCTGGGCGCTGTGGCAGGTGCCTGTAGTCCCAGCTACTTGGGAGGCTGAGTCAAGAGAATCCCTTAAGCCCAGGAGTTTAAGGTGAGCTGTGACGTGCCACGGTACTCTACCCAGGGTGACATAGTGCGACTCTGTCTCAAAAAACAAACAAATAAATAAATAAATAAATAAGCCCCCATTCTGGATTCAGCGCCCTGCATTTTAATAATCCTCCTCAGTCTTCCATTTAGAAGAATATATGGTAGGACCTCCTTAGAGGTTCTATATTGACCACCTCCTTAATTTGACCTAATTTTTATAGACTGGGCATGCACACATATATGTATCAGTACAGTAGGCCTAATTCCTTATGTTGACCACCTCTGTATGTTGACCAGTTTCTTCAAGTATCTTGGATGGTCAACCTATAGAGGTTCTACTGTATTTTATTCCTCCTTTCTCAGAAGCTGATCGTTATCGGTACACAATATCTTAAGCCTTGAATTTAATGGAAACCATTAAATTTGTTTGATTATAGTCAAACAAAGTGCTGCTGCTTTGAGGTTCTGCAGCAGTAAAATTCCATTTTACTTTGAAGAGGATAATGATGCAAATTTTGTTGCAACTTAAATCTTTGAAGTTATGGTAAAGGCACTAATGATCTTAACCAGCATTTCCCAAACTGTTTGTTTTGCCACATGTTCTAGGGAAGAAAAGGTTTCTTAAGTGGAATGCCTGAGAATTGATGGTTGAAAACAAGTACTACATTCTGAGGATTAAATTACACTAAACTACATTCCTAAAATATGGTGTGTGTGTGTATGTACGTGCACATGTGTATCTTTTATAATTTCAGCTTTTGGCTTTTTATGCTGAATTTCAAGTTACCATGTAAACATTACTTGTTGATAAGAATTTAAGAATATTCTATCAACAGGAATCAAAATAGTTTAATGAGATCTTTATGCCAAGAGAACACATTGCACATAATCAACAGTAACTTAGATTAAAAGATTCCCCTTATGCCAGGGGAAAATGTTATTAAATGCATTTTGGAAATGACTGCAGAAATTCTGCTTTTGAGTTTTTGTTTGTGGTTGCTAGTCTAAATATCTTCCTTATCATTTTTATAGTAGCCTAAGTAGAAATGCAAATAAAATTGTTTCTCATTTAGGTTATTGAGGATTTTTTTTTATTTTATTCAAGTAAAAATATTCAGCAGAACCAGACTCTGAAATAGCAGTATGAATGGACTTATTAATTAAGCCTGTGATCAATAATTTGCAACCATTTGATTGATAATTGGAAGGACTGCGAAGGAAGGCAAATTAATATGGTTGGTTTATTATA
The DNA here is from genome assembly GCA_963575145.1 of Galago senegalensis. Lineage (NCBI taxonomy): Eukaryota > Metazoa > Chordata > Mammalia > Primates > Galagidae > Galago > Galago senegalensis. The sequence goes on along the minus strand of CAUYTI010134368.1, from coordinate 21,837 downwards.
TTAAGGCTATTGTTTTGAGGGAATCAAACAGCTTGGTAATAAAGTTGTGAACTATATGCTTCTCTCTTTTTTTTTTTTTGAGATAGAGTCTTATTTATGTTGCCCTTGGTAGAGTGCTGTGGCGTCTCAGCTCACAGCAACCTCAAACTCTTGGGCTTAAGTGGTTCTCTTGCCTCAACGTCCTAAGTAGCTGGGACCCACCACAACACTCGGCTATTTTTCTCTTTGTTGTTGTAGTTGTCATTGTTGTATAGCAGGCCCGGGCTGGGTTTGAAAGCCCCAGTGCATGTGGTCAGCGCCCTAACCTATGAGCTATGGGTGCCAAGTCCTGTATGCTTCTCTTAACTGATTCATTTAATCTGATATTTCTTTGATGCCTTGTTTCATGGTACCAGTTAACTACACCTCATAGGAGTCTCAACCTTTCAAGGCCTGCTTTATGGTTTATCATTATGATTACTTACTGGAGTCAGTAAAGACATTGAGTTTGCAAATACATACTTTTTGGATTTGAGTACTATTAATAATGAACATTCTTAGGAAAACTATATTTTTCAACAACAAAGTTTACACATTGAAAATGTAAGAAATAAAATTGGAAACATATAGAAAAATCTATTTTTCCCCAAAGTCTTTACTACATTATCTTTTGGGGGTGTGTATATGACTAATATTGTAACAAATGCCAAAGAAATGACTTATTGAGCTTAAAGTAGAAAAATTCCAGCAGGGAAGACAAAAGGGAGTGATGAGAGAGTATTTCCAAACATATTCCTCTTAAAATGGATTTACGGTAAAAACCTTAGTCTCCATCTCTGCCTAGGTGTATTAAAGTTGAGAGCAACATTTACTTCAGGATGCCAAGTATCTTGTCTTTTTAAAAGCTAGGGAAGCATGGTTTTGTAGGACTTGTGGTCTCTGAGAGGTAGTCATTCAATTCTTCTGATTCAAGTTCCATTTAATTTGTCTTGTGTTTGTTCATCATCAGAACTTCCTTTTTTTATCTCAAAATGCAAGGTCACATTTAGTCCTTTAGCCTCCATTTCTGGTATATCAGCATCCCTAAATATCCATCTTGACATGGATATTATATCCTCCATCCATCTTGTATCCTCTTTCATTGGGAAGAATATGATTCTTTCAACATTCACATTAAAAATTGGACCCTTATGTGTAGAGTAGTTGGCACAAAGGAGAAAGGCACTAATTTATCTGACTCCAGTTAACACCCTGCACAACTTCATATGAAAAAAGAAAATCTACAAAACACATGGAGAAAAATCAGGTATATCGGTTGTGTATGACTTCTGCAATTCATCTTCTACACAGCCTATCAACCCTGGCATACTTTCAAGGAAGTCTCTGCCCCCCAAAATCACTATACCTATAACCTTGGAAAATTGCTTTAGCAACAATAGACACTGTGTCTTATTTTTTGTTTGAAAAGCATACTTACAGACTACGTATTTATTACGGGTTTATAAAAGGGCATTCTAAGTGCTAAATACCTTCTCTTTGCTCCTGTAACATGTGTGAACACAAATACGCACAGGAATGGCTTTAGCTTATATTTATATCAGAGTTCTGTAGTACTTTGTGGTTATATTATAGATGTACGGTAGCTATGAATCATTTTTCTATTGCATATTTCCATGTAATAACTTCCCTAAAATAAATTAGTTGATCAGGCCTTTTTATTAAAATGTAATATTAACTGATAACCAGTTTTGAATTTTAGCATGGGTCTAACTCTAGAACAATCCACTAGGGAGAAGAAGAGAAAAATAAAAGGAATATTGAGAGCATATGAAGAAGTGGCAGGAACGAGTGATGTAATTTTGTATTCTTTTCTAGTAGGAACATCTACTTACTCTGTGCTAGACTTTGTGGTGAGTACTTTACACACATTGTCTCATCTAATTCTCACTGCAGCGCTGTGAGGTTGGTATTTTCCTTTTTACAGATGAGGAACCTGGGGCTCAGAGAGAGGAAGTGGTCCAAAGACATTCTGCTAGTAAATAAAAGTGTCAAAACTTGAACTTTTTTTTGAGACAGAGCCTCAAGCTATCCCCCTGGGGTAGAGTGCTGTGGCATCACAGCTCACAGCAACCTCCAACTCCTGGGCTCAAGCAAGTCTCCTGCCTCAGCCTCCCAAGTAGCTGGGACCACAGGTGCCCGCCACAATGCCCGACTATTTTTTGGTTGCAGCCATCATTGTTGTTTTGGCGGGCCCAGGCTGGATTCGAATCTGCCACCTTAGGTGTATGTGGCTGGCGCCTTACTCACTTGAGCCACAGGTGCTGAGCCTCAAAACTTGAACTTAAAGCTCTAACTCCCAAAGTCCATGCTTATATTTTGGAAACATGAATATTTGATTGGGACTTTGAATTTGCTATCTCTCTCTTTCACAGTGTATTAACCACCTGAAGTAAAGCTGATGATAATATTACTTAACAACCCCAGACTGAGCAGTGGATAAAGATAGGGCTTGTTAACTGAAGTAGACATCTGGAATAACAAGATGCTGCAGTCTTTACAATTCACTTCTCAGTTACAGAATTATAAACTATGCTAAGTCGGGAGGGGGCATCATTCATTCTTGTAGAGGATAAGTCTTCATGGCACAATGTTGTCAACAACAGCAACCATAAATGTTTCAGACTTTTAAAAGTTGTATTATTGCGAGAGTTACTATTATTTAACAGTGGCAGTTTCTGATGGTTTTATAGGAATGCTTTGTTTAGGAGATTTTAATGTAAACTGTTGAATACATGAGCTATCCATTGCATATTTTAAATCACAGGTAGATTTTTCTCCGATATTTGATCCCTTAGGACTTCCTATTTCATTCTTCTTTCCATCCCTCTTTCAAGTATTATTTTTCCTGCATTTGTCATTTGTTCAGCATAATTTATTGAGCACATGTATGAGTAGCCATGTTTCTAGGTGCTAAGGATATAACCCCAAGCACGTAATCAAATAAATTTTAGCATTAAATGAGGGACCTGGAAAATTTTCCACGAATTAAGCATCACAAAAGCATCATTATCTTTATTGCCTTGGTTGTCTTTCTTTAGCCTAATCATGTTGTTTTAAAATTGTACTGACTTACTCATAATAGCCAAAAAAGTGGAGACAGCTCAAATGTTCATCAACTGATGAATAGATAAGCAAAATGTGTTATACCCATACAATGGAATATTATTCAGGAATGGAGTACTGATCCATACTACAGTATAGACGAACCTTAAAAACATCCTTTTAAAGGAAAAAAGCCAGGAAGAAAAGGCTATATGATTCCATTTCTGTGAAATTTCTAGAACAGGAAAATCCTTAGAGACAAAGTAAATTCGTGGCTGCTTACAGATGGAGGAGTGGGAAGATTAGCTAAAGTGTATGGGGGATGGTGCCTGTGGCTCAGTGAGTAGGGTGTCAGACCCAGCCCTGGCCAAACTGCAACAACAACAACAACAAAGGATATGAGATTTCTTTTCTGGGGAGGGGGGGAGAAAATGTTACAAAATTGAGATGATGGTTGCAAATATCTGTCAATATACTAAAAACCACTAAATTGTACTTTTTCAAAGGGCAGATTTTATGGTATGTGCATCATATCTCAATAAAGCTGTTATTAAAATTGTACTGACTGAGATATGATGAAAGCTCTATTATTCTCATTTTCAGAATTATAGAAGTTAAGTAACAGCTAAATTGACAAGATTCTTGATCTATTTTTAAAGTGAGGGAATAGATTGTAACAGATTTGAATTCCACTTTTTCTGTTTTATTTTAAGACAGAGTCTTGCTCTGTCACCTAGGCTGGAGTGCAGTGGTAGGATCATAGCTCACTGCAGTGATCTTCCTGTCTCAGCCTGCCAAGTACCTGAGACTACAGGTGCATACCACTATGCTGGGCTTGGATTCTTCTTACTCTTTGACTTTTATGGGGAAAGTTGATTTCTTATCTGAAGAACCATATTGGCCATCTCTGTTCTTTGAGGTGCTTCTGGTTTTGGCTCCACTGTTTACTGAGCACTTGGGCATCCTGCCTTACACATGGACCAAACAATTGCTTTCCCACCATCTAGCACAGTGTCTTCCATATAGTAGTACATGGTCACTACTTTCACTGGCTTAGCACATACTTGTTGAGAGCTTACTAATATGAGGTATTGAGCCAGATGCTGGTGGTGAAGAAAATGTGCCCACTAGGAGCTCACAGACAGGCAGCTTAGCAGGAGTTTCTCTACAGTGGGACAAATGTTGAGATGAGGATGGGCAGACAAGTTTGACAAGGATGCTGAAACCTTGAATATAGTTCTGTATCTGGATCCAGTTCATTCATTTACTTGGTATACACAGCCCATCTAGGGCATTCTCCCCTACATCTGAACATGTACGATAACAGGACACTCACTCTTTACTAAGACAGTTAAGTTAAATTGCATTTTTGTAACCTACCAAATGCTCATGTATTTTGACCTCTAATTTATACACCACAATTATGTATTTCATTTATAAATATAATAAAACTTAAGTAGAGCTGATGATAATATTACTTGGTATCCCCAGAAATGATATATATCTTAATAGAATTTATGGTTTTATAGAAAGTACTTGGATTCTGCGTGTGCCAGAACCCCTGGTAATAAGCCTATAAATTTTAGGTTATTTTTGTGCACTTTTGTGCCTGTGAGAGGCAGTAGAGAGTAGTGATTGACAGAAGGCATTTTGGAATATGCCTGAATTTGATCCAGGTTTTCCCACTTATGTGCTGTGTAACCTTGACCCAAGTTACTTAATCTCTCTTTGCCTCTGTTTACTCACCTTAAAATGGGTACAGTAGTGGAACTGCCTCATACAATTGTTAGGAGCAGTACATGAATAAATGTATGTGAGAGTGCTAAGAACAGTGCCTGACACATAGTAAGCACATTTTTACTATTATGCTTTTGATTCAATTGATATTACATGTTTTTTAGTCTGTTCTTCATAAATCATATACAGTAACCTTTAAATGACAGTCACATCATTGGAGATTGAAGGTTTCTCTTACAGTGAACTATAGTCTTTCAGTGTTTCATACCAAAAACCAACTAGGTTCTCTGGTGTCTGTAGTTGGAATTGAGAGGCCAGGTTTAACATTCCTTTCTGCTCCTTTTACATGGCCACAGAGTTTTATAATAAATCACATGCCTATCTCCATCTCCTTGATAAAAACAGGTAAAAACATTGAAAATGACATGAAGGAGTAAGGAAGCCAGTTTGGTACAGAAAAGGCAGATCTGTTGGGATAAGATCTTAGATAAGTGTGGCTCAGTTCTGGGTCCAGGGGAGATTCACTTTGGTCTTTTAACCTTTATGGACCAAATTGTTAGCAATGTCTCATTATTATATTTACATCACAGTTTTATCCTTATTATTAAATGTAAACATATTAATGTTGTGCCTGCCAGGAAAGCTTCCTCAGTACCAATAAGTAAATGACTTAGAGTTCGTATATGTATAATCATTATTAACTTTTAATCAGAAGTTCCATTAAATAAAATATATAAATAGTTGTTAGGTTTAAAAATTTACCAACAGTCTTTATAACCTCCTGTAATTATCTCTAGAAATCATCATGTGTTTAGTGACTAACTCTCCAGAGCTTTTACTAAGATAAATAAACAGAAGCAGCAATAACCAGTTTCCTTGTGTTTCCTAATTTTTGGCATGTGTTTTAGCTGCATTTTAGACTGAAGGAGGGCTCTATCTCTTCCTTGGAATCCAAACTATGCTTTTTCCTTTTTGGCTTCCTGAAAAATTTAATCTTCCATCTTGTTCATTGACTCAAGTCCAACTAACCCCTTGCATATCTTTTCATGTTATGCATGCAATGTCAAGGGATTTGAATGTGTGCTGTGTGTGCATTAGCAAGTACTTAGCACAAAGTACCAGTGTGATGGTCTGGTAATATTCATGAATATGGCCATAAGGCATTGAAAGACTTCTTTAGTGGGTAGTAGATACACAGTACACAGAGGATTCCTTCTAATGCTCACCTCCTGGACATCTTCCCATGATTCAGCAACTAAAATGACAATGCCTGCCAGTACAGTTACAGTCCTGATTGGCATGTGTCCATGCTATAAGGGTTGTCTAAAATTTTGAATATCATTCCTGGCTTGTAGCCTACTGTAAGGTCAACCCCATGCCTCACAACCCATGCCATTGGAACTCTGTGACCTTCAGTCTTTTCCTGGACTGTTTTTTCCTGATTGCTTCTTAAGTGTCAGCTGGAATTCTGACAGAAGAATCATATTCCATAAAGAAATGGGATACTATTTCCAGACCTCAGTTTCTAACAGACACTGAAGATACTGTGAAAGCCAGTATCTTTCTAAAACTTTTAAATTGTACATATAGGGAGGCCCCTGAGGCCCTTTCCAAGAGCACTCCAGAGCCCATGTCATTTGTGTCTAAAGACACAAAGCTAACCCACTTGATTCAATGCCTTACACAGATCAATTGCCACATTTTATTTCGTTGAATCTGGTTTTGCAAACCATCGAAAATCTAATCAGTTTGTTTATGGGGGACTGAAGATAGGCAGATTCACACTAAAGTCACAGCCAATAAATAGCTTCTAGTGAGGAAGAAGACAGACAAACTGTAAAAAAAAAGATATGAAGACACCAAATGTGCAGGCACCTGGCGCCATTTAACCGAGTGCCCGATACATCCTTTAAAGAATTACTTTTTATCATGTACTTTTATTATTACTTTAATCATGACATAGAATTATCAGAAAAAGCATAACTTTTTATTCACTCTACAAAGCATTTTACAAATATTTTTATCTAGATTTATTTAAAAAGATATATATTAATTTATAAGTATTTCATGTTTTGAAATTTCATTTTTATCAAACCCCTTCTTGTCTAACATTTTTCCAATCAATGAGGTGTTATTGTGATAAGACCGTAATGTGAATTTGTGGATTTTTGTAGTATAATATCTAATGGACCTGCAATATTGATAAAAAATTATTTGTCATAGAAATTATGGCTTTGAGAAAGTTATTTTAGGACCAGAGCTAGCATTATAAGAGGTATCTGCTCTCAGTGAAAAGCACATAGAGTTTCTTTGTGGAGTGAAAGAATATAGCATATTAATCTTCTTTGTCTCTTTTTAAATGAAGTATAATTGAAGAATTATTAGACATCTCACTAATATTAGTATAAGGGAGCCTGTCAAATGTTTAAAGCAAATTGCTGTTGCCATTGAATTTTTACTTGGGCACCTTTTATATATATATATATATCATTTGGATTTGGAAGGAAAATTATTTTCCCTCATCAATATCCTATATGTACCCAAATATTTGTTAATTATTTAAAAATAGAACTATAGATTACAAGAATAAAGATGAAACACACTAAATTCTTTTAGCATTCAGTTTGCTAGTGGAAGTATTTTACAAATATCAATAACACTTTGCTTATCATGTAAGGATTTTCGAGTGCTGTATAAATATGAATGATCATAATACTCTGTGCTATAGGTAGGGGAAAAGAATGCAATACAGTGTAAATGTTGCTTATGTGTGCTTAGGGAATAATCACATGCATTTTTTTCAGAATCATAGCTTTTAAAGTTTAGTTCAAGTTTGCGGTATTCAAGATGTAATGAGCAAGATATATCCTAATTTATTTAAAAGTATTACCACTACCATAACCAAATAAATATGTAATTGCTTAAAATAAATATGTAATTGCTTGTGTCCTATGTATAGTTTTCTAAATGTAAGTATCTATCTGTCCATCTTTACACACACACACACCCCCCACTCATATGTACAGGATGGACATAAACTTTATGTTTGGTATTTTGAAAGGCTTTCTATCAAAAATGGTAAACTTTATGACCACCCTGCATGTATGTATACCCAAAGCAATTTACCAGAGGAAGGCTTTGTGGTAGGCTTCATATCAGAATCCTATATTTATGCTAACATATATATTTGAAAACCAACTATGTGCTCAGCACTAAACAGTCTATTTTAGTTCCCTTTTTCCTCTATCAATCTCTTCCTTTTTCCTCTTTAGTCATGATTTATTGTTTTAGCTTCCATCCGCTTTTAGAAGACAGCATTTCTGTTGGATCAAATGGTTTTTAGAACATACTTTTCTTACCTCTGCTAAGCATAACAAGTAGATTTGGACAGCGGATACAAAAGGACACTATTTTTTGTGTGACTCCATCTTTGGTTGATAAGGAATCATTTCCTTATGACTAATGGGCTTCCTGATACTTCTACTGACACAAATAACCTAGTAAAGAAATGATTCTGAAATTAATGTTTTGGGGGGATTTTAAGTCTTACTTCTGAGGTCCCACTTAGATGTGAAAATCAAAAGTCCCTCCATTCTTTACTGTTCATCAACCTTTGCAATTGTGAGGAGCAGATTTTCCTGATTTTAGTTTAGCATGATAAAATATATTTATTTACATTGTAGGATCATATTTTTACTACTCAATGGAAGCTACTGATACATTTTCTCAAATACAGTGAAGTGTTAAGTGGAGCCCAATTGTCTGAAGCTCACAGTCAACAAGAATTTTATCTGCATTTGATCATTAGGAAAACAGAATATGAATACATCAGAAATTAAGTATAAGAAAAAATACTCAACTTCTTTCGTAATGCAAGAAATATTTAATTAGATTTACTCTATTCTGTTTACTAAGAAAAAAAGTTGGTATTTTGAAAGGCTTTTTATCAAAAATGGTTTCTAGTGAGCATGCTTAAAAAATTCAACATTTTCATCAATTGAATCCATTTTATATCTACTGATTTCAGCAATAGTGTGCTTTATCTTTTTATGAAACAGATGAAGAAAATCTGAGAGCTCATGCAACCATTTTCTATGTTCATAATATCATGCCACATTATTCTCTTCTTACTCCTTAAAAATTGCAGTCATCACTTTCTTAGATACCTTAAACTTTGCTAACTTTGGTACACATACAGTTCATATTTGTTTGATTTATTATGAATGAGAAATCCACTCATTTCTAAACTTTATACATTAATAGGAATTGCTATGCAGTTAATTCAGTTTTAATAATATTAATATACTTTAATACTACATTAAATACTACAAAGTGAGGAAAAAACAAGTCATTTTAAAGGCATGGCTGTAGTTATTTGTTAACATTTTTTAGGATACATATTTCTTCTTAAATTGTGTTTACCAAGCTACTCTTCTGTGGGCTGTTTATTTTCAACTAGCCACTATGCTTGCAATTCTGTAATCTGCCACAAGATGGTATCTAGTTATAACTTGTAATCATGTGGGTTTACCATGTGTGGGTAACAGTATGAGTAAGTTTATAAATAGGTTTATAGTACACAATTGAATTAGTACACAATTCAACTGAATTTTTCAATTCAATATAGTACACAATTGAATTTAATTTTTCCTCTTTCTTTTTCTTCTTTTAATAGAAGTGGGGTCTTGCTTTTTCTCAGGCTGGTCTTGAACGCCTGAGCTCAAGCTATCTATTCACCTTGGCCTCCTGAAGTGCTAGGATTACAGGAGTAAGCCACTGCACCTGACAGGGTTTTTTTATGGAAATTAATTATTTATTAAAATGGTCAAAATAGATATTCAATCAGTTACCAATTATAGACTGATATACAATTTTTAATAATATATAAAAAGTGAAAGTGCACAATTATAAATTCCTTTCTCCCACTAAACTTTAAATGTTATGAATCACCTCCTGTGCTTTCTTTGGATTTTTTTTAAAGAACTTTCTCTTCCTTTTACTCAATTTTTTTGTGTATTAAGAATTTCTGAGTCAAATGCCTATATACAACTTCCTGTAGGCTTTTTACTTATAACTTTCTCTTCTACTGCCCTAATTAATTATTTTGCTGCTAGTGCGAATTGCCCTACTGGTGAAAGTCTGATTTCTTTAGGTTTCAGGTGAACTGTTAGTCCCTGGCACTTTTTATTTAGAGAAGAACTGTGTCATGTATTAAGTATAATGTCTCAGGAGGTATAAGATGCCACCCCCTCATTCAACAACAACACATACAGACACTACAAGTGTACTCACTACCCCACACAGGAACTGGTTTGTAGCAAAATACTATACACGCGTAAATATTGGCTGCGTCTTTCCTTGGTCTCTGAAAAATCCTAGTGTTCTCTCTTCTACAAGCTAGCTGGCAGCTTCTGTCACTCATTTTAACTTCTGCTTTCTTTTGTTTGGACTTTGATGCTTGGATCGGTATAAAAACTAGTTTGCATCAAATATTGAGGATTACGTATTAACTTTCCTAGCAGTTTTCCAGCAGTTTATAGTCTGCTTCGTGAAAGGAGACCATTACTCTATTTCTTATGAACTTTTGAAAGCATTCATTTCAACTTCCCATTCAAATACATAAAATGATTTTTGAGAAGAGACTTAATGGCTTCAGTTCTTATGATCACATGTATTCTCATGCCATAAAAAAATAAGAAGAGAAAGAGGAAAGTTGGGGGAGGAAGAGGAAGAGAGAGGGAGAGATAGTGAGATTGGGAAGGGGAATGAGATTAAAACATTCTGCAAAGTATGGGACAAAGTATTCAGTTCTAGTTATCAGAACTCAGCTCTTTTGCTATCTCTGTCACTAACTCCCTTTGTAACTGTAATCATTTATCCTCAGTAGTCCTGTTAATCTTCTCTGAAAAATGAGGGAGTTGTCCTATACATCATTACTGCCCACGTTGTGGGTCTGCGACTCAGGCTTTTATATTAAAGGTAAAATGTGTTGGAATGCATTTTAGCTTCAGATCTGCTTGTGTTCCTGACTGCACAACTTCACTACCAAAAAAGAAGTACAGATTTTTATGCATAACAGAAATATGTGGCTCATTATTTATATTGTTATTTCCTGCATTCTCTGAATCTGCTGCAGTCAATATAGTGCTTTGCATTTGGGAGATCTTGGTAGATGTAGCATATTCCCATTTGTGTTAAAAAAAAATAACAGGAACCCTGAAGTGGTTATTTCTTTTGTTCACATAGGTACAGTCATTGTGATTTATAAGAAATACTACCTTTGAATAAGACAGCATATTCTAAAAGGTCACGGCTTATCATTTTATATTTCGAGGAGCTTGTTATACAGCTGGTGAGAATCAGAACTTAATCACATGCTGTTCGGGAATCTGAGATTATCTGTACAATTAGATTATAAGGTCATTACAGGAAGAGATTGTCTTGTATACATTTTGTGTCACCCTAACCAAATGCAGTGCTGTGCACATAGCGTATAAGTTAGCAGTGTACTTCCTCTCTGATACTATAAGTTACTGACTCATGATATCTTAGCCTTGTGTGAGATGGTAAGGTTTCTAGTTCAATTTCCAAATTCAATGTGGCAGAAACCCAGTGCAGAGAAATGTACCACCTAATTAAGCAGTTCAGTGTACTGTTGGAGAGCTTGAAGTGAGAAGTGCCTCACTATATTGAGCTAAAATGTGTCTCTCTATAGAATTTGCCTGTAGATCTTTCTGGAAAAACATAAAACGGGTGGACCACTTGACTTCATTTTTTCTTCTGTCATCTTCACTCAGCTTCGGAGTTTCTCATTTTGCAAGTATTTGTATAAGGAGGTTGATGGCTTCAGAGTAAATACATAGCAAATCACTTAAAAAAATTTAGTCATTGTAAAGTAGAGGATAAGGTTTGTCAGATTTCAATTTCCATATTAAGCAAGGTAAGTTCAGGTGATTTATTTCAGAAGCACTTAATTAGTGCTTACTTTGTGTTAGACACTGTTCTAAGTACTTTATCAATAGTAACTCACTTGAATCCACAAAACAGTCCTATGAGATAGATACCATTACTTGACATCATTTTAAAGATGAGGAAACTGAAGTTCAGATTGTTTAGGTAATTTTCCCAAGGTCTTTCTATTAGTAAGTACGAAGTAAAATGAGGAGAAGAAGGACTTCTGGCTCCAGAATTCTGGTCTTAACTATTATGCTATGCTAGGGTGGGATATCTTTTATAGGTTTTAAAAAAAATCAAGGACATTTAATATTTTTATTCTTTTCTCTTAAGTACTCAGTTGTTTACAGTTTCCATTTTTGCTGAAACTTTATTAACTTATTTTAAAATTAATTTTCCTCTTATAAGATATGGAAAAGATACTGCTCCAAGATCTGGAAAGGTACTGCTTTTGTTTATTACGTTTTTGCTGCCTTGAAACACTATCCCTTTGTTTTGATTATATAAAACTTTTGCCTATTTAATAACTGACATTGCTAATATCTAGGTAAGTTTTACTCTAGTCTCCAAGGATGCTGTTACATCAGCTCTATTTTCTGTCCCTGGGGCAGCTGTTTACTTTTTTCCACTTAGGTCCTTTGCACTATCCCACACTAAATTTATTTAAATGTTCATGTTGGCTAAAATCTAACCTAAAACACCAAATAAGTGCCATAATTTACCCCCTTTTAAAAAATTTCCTTTAAGTTCCCAACAGCTTACCTAACATGTCTAATACCAGTTAGATGTCCTTAACCAGGATCTTAGGTTTATTGAGTTCCTACCTCACACCAGGTGTTTGCCCATCTGACATATGCTTTATTCCTGCTAGGAAACCCAGATACTGATATTAAATATTGTGACAAAGGTTCAAATCCAGGTTTTTGTGTTTCTAAAGCTTATTCTATAAACTACACAACAACAAACTTTCTTCAGTTTTCTGGGCCTTAGTTTATCTCCTCATCTCTAAAATGAAAAAAAAAAGAGAGAAGTAAACAGAGTCTATTAAGTGTCAGGCATCAGGCTAGGTCCTGCTCTGAAGGGTTTCACAGAAATAGCTGGAAATAGATATACAACTATCATACAGTGAGCTCATGGTGGAGAAGTCTGTTTGAACAGTGTTTTGAGCACCCATTGATCCCTTTTGCTTGGTGGAATTGAGAAGTTGGCTCTAGAGGAATAAGTAGGATTTCTCTCTTCTTCAGGAAGCACAGTTCATAAATCTCTAAGACCTTAAAATATATTTTTAAAAACTAATCTATGTTATCCTCTTCTTTTTTTCCCTTTTATTAAGTCATATACACATAGATCATGAATACGTTTATGCATTTGTGGGGTACAATGTAGAGTGCTTACATCAAACTAAATGTAGCTTTCACCTCATTTACTTGATTATTGTGTTAAGACATTTATGTTCTATACTTGATAGATTTGACTTGTATCCTTGCAATATGCTCCATAGTGTGGCTCTTCTTTCTGTAATTGGGTTTATTAAGTGTATAGCATGGAAATTACAGTTGTTAGACTATTAAAGTTCATGAGAACAAGAACCACATCCTATGCCTTATATATTGTATGTAATATATATAAGGCAAAGAAATGAAAGGAAATTAGTTTGCATAACTGTACAGACTCTTACCTGTACATAACTGACAATGTATTGTTTAATGAGTAACTATAGTGTGATGCATGCTACCTTTATATTTGTATAATATGCAACTCAGCTAGTGTTTATTATTTTTTTAGAGACAGAGTCTCACTTTGTCACCCTTGGTAGAGTGCTGTGGTGTCACAGCTTATAGCAACCTCCAGCTCTTGGGCTTAGGTGATTCTCTTGCCTCAGCCTCCCAAGTAGCTGGGACTACAGGTGCTCACCACAATGCCCGGTTATTTTTTGTTGCACTTTGGCCAGGGCTGGGTTTGAACCTGCCACCCTTGGTATATGGGGCTGATGCCCGACTCACTGAGCCACAGGTGCCACTCTCAGCTAGTATTTATTGAGAATTTAGTTGTGCTGCATACTGGGTGAGGATAGGTAATATTTAATTCAGGTTAGTGTTGTTCTTGAATGCACCTATTGAATCTAGGGCAGTTTTAATTAAATGATTGATATAGAAGCCATATTGCAGCACATGAAGGGAGGGGGTGAAGAGGAGGATGTATTAGGCAAATGTATTATTGTACCAGCAATGAAGGCTTTGGAAGCCATCCTTTAGAGCCTCTCAACCTTCCTAATGCCACAGCCCTTTAATACAGTTCCTGTGGGTCCTGACCCACAGGTTGAGAACTGCTTCTTTAGAGAGAGGCAGAGTTGAAGTATAGGAAAAGCACATGATTATTTGTTGAAGAAACAGAATTGCAGTTCAAGATATAATGGAAAGACACCTGAAAAACACAGTCAAGGAATAAATAGGCTTTGCTATGGTTTGGATGTGGTTTTTGCCCACCAAAACTCGTTTTGAAATTAATTGCCATTGTATGAGTACTGATAACTTTAAGAGGTATTTAGGTCATGGGCCTCCATTTTCACAAATGGATCAATACATTCAAAACTGGGTTCGTTCTCATGAGAGAGGGTTGTTATAAGCAGGTATTAACATGTGTTCTCTATTTTGCACATGCCCTCTCTCTCTTCAGCTTGACGTCATGAGTTGAAGCAGCATAAAGCCCTTGCCAGAATGTGCACCAAATTTTGGAGTTTCCAGCCTCTAGAGAACCATGAGCCAAATTGAATTTCTGTTCTTTATCAGTCACCTAGTTACAGGTATTCGGTGATGGTGACACAAAATGGACTGAGACAGATTATTAATGATACTATGATTTGGCCTGTTTTTCAGTAGCCTTGTGAGCTTGAACATTCATTTTTTTAAAAAAAAGTTATATAAGATCAAGATTCTTAAAATCATGTCAAAAAGATTTTTTTAAATTCTTGTTTGAAATTTTGAAATAAAATGAAACATGAGGGGCTGTGGCTTATCCATGTTTGGTTCTTCATCATCTAGTTATGTGGCACTGACTTGGTTCATAATAAATGTTTGTTTAGTGAACAAATTTATGAAAAATTAGTTATAGATAACCACTATCAATATGCATTCAATACTTGTATATAAGGCATCAATCCTGAATAGTTTAGAGGCCTTAATTTACCTGCCTGAAGGTAATGAACTGTACTTGATCTTTTAGGAATACTTCCAACTTTAGAATTCTCAAAATTCTTATCTCTCCCAAATGAGTCTTATTTGACTTTTGAAAAACCTGAAAACCTGAGTTGTGTTGTTTGTTTCAGTGATTACTAATGTGAAAGCTGTTTTGTTGCTTGAGGCGTATTTTTAGTGGGACAAGTGTTTACTAGTATGTGTAATTGATAGTGCCATCCATATTAGAACTCTGGAATATAAACTCAGTTTTATGTCAGTGTGAAATGAAAAAATTTGTATTTGCTGAGACCTTTTACAGTCTTTTGCAGGATTATACTGTTATTTTAAATATTAATAGAATGAAGGCATTTTGGTCCCCTTTGTATATATATTAAACTATGCAGCTGTCAAATTTAATCATCTAAATCATTCAATACTTGGTGGTGTAGATGATATAATGTTCATTTTATCTTTCTCATCACTTTTATAAAGTACATAGTTTTAAATTGATTAATGCAACGTGGTAACTACATTATGGAATTTCATGAGCTTTGATAGGAATTCCTTTCCCTGCAGTATGAATGCCTGACCAATTAAGCTGAGTTGATTGTTTGAGATGATTCCTTATAGGTATCTTCTTACTTTCTGTATATATCGTTACTTTGGAGTACATACTTCTTGCTGGCTTGACTCAAGAATTTCCCTGAGTTTTACTTTCTAATTTTTGCTTTGATTGCAGGTTCTTCCTTATATCTTGTCCTGAAGCCCTCTTGTGGTGAAATCACTTTTATTTTGCCTTCTCTTTATGACTTGTGTATCGTACCCTAGCTTTTGATATAGTAAGTTTACAAGCTAGCAACAGAGAGAGTTGAATTTTTAAGGTACTGGCAACCTGTTGCAGTGTTATAGCTCCATATTTTTTTCATAATTTCTAAATCTTGTTTCAAAATTTTCACTTTGATTTCAATAGCCATTTTTTTTTTTGGTAAAAAAATTATTTTTTTGGAGGAGGGATTTACTGTGCCCAAAGGCTTTATGTTTCCTTTCTGCCAGCTGGATGCCAGATTTCTGGACCTTTTTTTTTTTTTTGAATAGTGATATGAAACTCGAATGTGTCAAGCATTTTCTTTCTTTTACTTTTTTTTTTTTTTTTTGCAGTTTTTGGCCAGGGCTGGGTTTGAACCCACCATCTCCGGCATATGGGGCCAGCGCCCTACTCCTTTGAGCCACAGGCCCCACCCCAGTGTCAAGCATTTTCTAACTGATTTGCCAGATAAGTATGAGAAGATTATGCCCCTCCTCCAAATTTTAATTTTAAGCAATTCAGGATCCTCTGGTTTTCCGGAATAGGGAGTGGTAAACTCTTGTATTGTGACTGCAAGAAGCTTGGAAGAAAACTGAGAAGTGGGAAATTTTTTATTGGTGCCCATGACTCCATTATGATTTTAGAGAACTTGCTAACTTTTTCTTCTTTTTGAGACAGAGTTTTACTATGTTGCCCTTGGTAGAGTGCTGTGGTGTCACAGTTCACAGCAACCTCAAACTCTTGGGCTTAAGCAATTCTCTTGCCTCAGCCTCCCAAGTAGATGGGACTACAGGCACCCACCACCATGACCGGCTATTTTTGTTGTTGTTGTTATTGCAGTTTGGCCAGGGCTGGGTTTGAACCCACCACCCTTGGTATATGGGGCTGGTGCCCCACTCAATGAGCCACAGGCGCCACCCCGGCTATTTTTTGATTGCAGTTGTCATTGTTGTTTTGCAGGCCCAGGCTGGGCTCAAACCCAGGAACCTGCCAGCCTCGGCGTATGTGGCTGGTACTCTACTCACTGAGCTATGGGCACCGAGCCTTGATAAATTTATATGTTGAAAACTCATGGCTATTTGGTTATGAGTCTAGAATTGAAATTTGTGAAAGGTAGATTTTGATTTAAATTAGACTTTAACATTGCATCTTAATAGTATCTACTTCACTAGGGTATTGGGGATGATTGAATGAGTTGATGAATATAAAATACTTAGCACAGTGTCTGACGTGGAATAAGAGCTCTATAAATGTTAACTGTAATTAACACCTAGAAACACCTTAATTAATAGCCCAGATATTGGCTTTAGGATAGGTCATACAGTGTATTCGGCAAGAAAAATTTATCTTCCTTATTGTGTTCTAGTGGTTATTTTGTGAAACCTAAACTCACTCTTGAAGTTCTTAATAAAATTGAAAGTATCTCAGTTGATTAGAAATTAATATAGAGAATATTTTATATGGAGTGTATTTATCCTGACTAGAGCATAGCCAGCAAAATAAGCTATCAAAGGTAGAAACAGAAAAAAGAGAGGCTACAACCAAACATTTATTTAACAGAAGATATGTGCCAAATCTTATAAGTTTTGGCTGGCAGTAGACTGTGGCCAGGAGGGTCAGATGGTTATAAATGGATAAACTGAGTCTGATTTTAACCGGTTTTAGAAAGTAGAGAGGATCAGGTTTGAGCCTGACAGAAAGGCAGAGTCCAAAGTTTGGAAAACCCTATAGTAGAGAGGCAGTTGGGAAAAAACACGGGTGCAAAGAGGATGTTGGTCTCTGAAACTAACAGAAGGTGTCAAGGCAGTTGCATTGAAATGAATAGAAGACATGGACCTGCAGAGGTCAATAAATCCTTATAAACTTCAGAAACAAGGTACTGCCTTTCCACAGTAACTTAAAGCTGAAGAAGGTGCCCTTCTGGTTTTCAGTATATCATATGAAAATACCTCTGTGGCTAGGAATGAAGCTCCAACAGGGACATGAACTCTCAATGAAAGAAACTAAATGAAGCAGGACAAATGGGTTAAACTTTTGGGAATCTGCCTGCCCATTCTAATTACAGATTGTGAAAATATTAGATATAATGAAATTGGAGCATGATGAGCTTTTCTGTGTACACTAAAAGTTTCAGGCATTTTAACTAAGGAGATGTACCTTTCTGGGCCTTCATTCAAGGTTGAAGTAATCAATAGGTTACTTTGCCTCCTACTGACTCCAATAACTCTGTATTGAGTTCACTTAGAGTTATCTGGAATATTCTTTTTTTTTTTTTGCAATTTGTGGCCAGCGCTGTGTTTGAACCCACCACCTTCGGGATATGGGGCCAGCGCCCTACTCCTTTGAGCCACAGGCGCCACCCCTAGAATTATCTGGAATAGTCTACTATTTGACCTGTACGTGATGGTCCATAGCCCCTTTTTAATACCCCAAATCTTGATTTAAGTTATGTGCCTCACAAAAGTAAGCATAGAAGTAATTTCCTCATTTACTGAGACAAGCCAGAGTTGAAGTTGCTACATTTCATGGACTTGTTCTTACCAAAGATGAATATTAAATAACAAGATTAAGGTGGTCCTTTCTAATTTCATGGTATAATTAAACCAGTTTTCTTTCTAGCTTCGCTCTGCTTTGAGGGTATTATAATCTTTCCCTTGAGATTTATTCAGACTGACCTTGAAAGATAGAAGAGAACTGTTCTATCTGAGCCAGGAAGATGACTTTATAATGACTGTATCATATTTACACACTCTTTAGTGTTAACAATGGCATTGACTAATTATCCAAAATTCAATTAAAAGATGTTTAAAAGCCTGCCTATTTTATAGTTCTAAAGGACCTTTTAGAGAACTTTTCATAAAAACTTGTAATTTCTAGTTCAGCATAAATCATCCTGGACTATCAAGAGAAAAATGAAATTCTTATTTTAGAAGCTTTTAAAGGATACTCTCAGGCCAGTGTGAAGATCAGGAAATGTAGAACTTAAGATTCTGTCCTGTCTGTGCTCTCAGCATTTCACCCTTGACTTTTTACTACAGCAGGCAGCTTTCCAATAAACTCTAGGCAATTGGTTTGTAGATCTATATTTTAGTTGTGTGTAATATGACTGTGGAATAATGCCTCTAGAAGCAGTAACTTCTCATATACATCTTCCTAGAAAATTCCTTCTTCCAAAAATCTCCCTTAAAATCTACTAGAAGGTTTGGCATTAGTCTTTGAAATCAGGGTACATTTGAGACTCTCCTAACATTTTGTTTCTCTCTCTTTCTTTCTTTCTTGACAGAGTCTCATTTGGTCACCCTTGGTAGAGTGCCATGGCGTCTTAGCTCATAGTAATCTCAAACTTTTGGGTTCAAGTGATTCTCTGCCTCAGCCTCCCAAGTAGCTGGGACTAAAGGCAACCAGCACAATGCCTGGCCATTTTTTTAGAGATGAGGTTGTGCTCTGGTTTAGGCTTATCTTGAACCCCTGAGCTCAGGCAATCTACCCTCCTCGGTCCCACAAGTTTTGGGATTACAGGCATGAGCCACCATGCTATAAAACATACTCTGTCCTTTCACTAATTTTATAAGTTCTCCTAATAAGAAATAGGTGCTTAGTATTGAGAGTGAAAATCTGAATTTATTGGCTATAATGCCAGTGATGATTTCAGGTAAGGAAGCCCTCTCTGGGTGCCTTCTAGGTACAGTGAGGCATCAGTAAATCACATAGTTGTTAACTTACCTCATTGATAAAGAGTTATCCTTATGGCTTACATGTTTGACTGGAGTTACTTTGTTTGTTTTGTTTTGTTTTTTGTTTTGGCCAGGCTTGAAATCGCCACCTCTGGTATATGGGGCCAGTGCCCTACTCCTTGAGCCACGGGCACCGCTCTAGAGAGTTACATTGGTTGTTTATAAGTATTTAAAGGATCAATAAACATTTAGTAATAGCTTTTGATCATTATTTTACAATTTGCGTGTGTGTGTGTGTGTGTGTGTATGTATGGTTTGGTGGGTGATGATGAATAGTGAATATTCAACCACATGTTATCAGTGAGTATGTTGGCTCCTAAAATTCAATTTAATTCAGTGAACACTTTTGAACCACTGGAGTTCTGGTTAAAGGCCTATAACAGGAATTTATAGGATTCTATAATAGCCACAAAGTTACTGTCCAAATTTAGCTCCTTGTGTAAGTTTATTAATTGTTTAGCAAAATTTAACTGGAAAAAAAAATTCCTATCTTTGTACTACCCTGGATGGAGTTGAAGAACATTTACTCAAAAGAACATTTGAGTAAAATATCACACGAATGGAAAATCAGGCTGGGCACAGTTGCTCATGCCTGTAATACCAGCACTCTGGGAGGCCAAGCCAGGCGCATCACCTGAGCCATGAGTTTGAGACTAGCCTGAGCTAAAGCGAGAGTCTGTCTTTAAAAATAGTCAGGTGTTGTGGTGGGCACCTGTAGTCCGTTGATTGGGAGGCTGAGGCAAGAGAATCGCTTTAGCCCAAGAGTCTGAAGTTTCTGTGAGCTATGACACGACAGTACTCTACAGAGGGCGACAAAGTGAGGCTCTGTCTCAAAAAAAAAAAAAAAAAAAGAATGGAAAATCAAGTATCCAATATGCTCAATATGAAATCAGAAGACAGATACACACCAACACACAAGAGAAAGCACAATTTTAAACTCAAGTGTGGGGAGGACAAGGAAGGAGGGGATTGGTGTGCTCTCAACTAACAGGCAGAATGTAGGGGTATATAGCACACCTTTTGGGTGAGGGG
Organism: Galago senegalensis; assembly: GCA_963575145.1. Lineage (NCBI taxonomy): Eukaryota > Metazoa > Chordata > Mammalia > Primates > Galagidae > Galago > Galago senegalensis. The sequence continues at coordinate 1,318 of CAUYTI010134368.1, read as the reverse complement.
CTCAGCTACAACTTGGGCTTTACCTAACAAGTGCAATCAACATAGCCTAATCGTGTATACCCTCATATTAATCTGAAATTTAAAAAAAATTAGTTGAAATTTCAATTACATTTTTTTTTTTTTGAGACAGAGCCTCAAACTGTCCCCCTGGGTAGAGTGCCTTGGCATTACAGCTCACAGCAACCTCCAACTCCTGGGCTCAAGCGAGTCTCTTGCCTCTGCCTCCCAAGTAGCTGGGACCACAGGCGCCCGCCACAACGCCCGGCTATTTTTTGGTTGCAGCCGTCGTTGTTTGGTGGGTCCAGGCTAGGGATTCGAACCCACCACCTTAGGTATACGTGGCTGGCGCCTTAGCCGGTTGAGCTATAGGCACCGAGCCCCCAGGTACATTTCTAAAGAAAGTTGAGAGAAAATATGCTGTTATACTTTGGGAAGTTCAATTAGGTTAAAAAAACAAACGGTGGCCATACTATTTATATTGGGGGGGGGAATTCTACACAGAAAATGTCTATTTGAAGAGCTCTTATGGAATATTTGATTTTTTTCCTTCTAGTTGAATCCACCATTTTACAATCTGGAATGCAAAGAAAATAACACAGTAAATGAATTGGGCTGTTAGAAAAAGGAAATTTCTGACAGAAGTGACTCTTACTTTGTTGTATTCATGAGAATTTTACTCCTTTCTGGAAGACATAACTCCCTTAATTATCAATAAAAAGTTGTGTTTGGTCTGTCTCTTTCCAATTACGTAGACAATCTGGAACCCACTGAGGATAAAATGTAGACCAAGGCCTTGAAAAGAACTGGGGACACAGAAATAGAGATACATCTATACATGTAATGGATAATAGAAAAAATATGAAAAAGGAGTGTTAACCTAAATTATTTCAGTATTAAAGCAGTAACTTTTATTCTTTAATGAGTACAATACATCATTAGAAATCTATGAAAATATACCTATGGGCATTTTAGGTGTGTGGAAAAAGTGGAAAACAAATTTTTATCTGTTAAGTAGAATCTTTATAGTTTTGTTAAAATTTGATGTCAGGGCTTGGCGCCTGTGGCTCAGGTGGCTAAGGCACTAGCCACATACACCTAAGGTGGCGGGTTTGAATCCAGCCCGGGCCCGGCAAACAACAATGATGGCTGCAACCAAAAAATAGCTGGGTGTTGTGGCGGGCGCCTGTGGTCCCAGCTACTTGGGAGGCAGAGGCAGGAGACTTGCTTGAGCCCAGGAGTTGGAGGTTGCTGTGAGCTGTGATGCCACGGCACTCTACCCAGGGGGACAGCTTGAGGCTCTGTCTCAAAAAAAAAAAAA
>CAUYTI010134364.1:0-10645 GCA_963575145.1 Galago senegalensis | reverse complement strand
CCTAGACTTAACCAAGAGGAAACAGATCTCTTGAAGAGACCAATTACAAGAACTGAGAGCAAAGAAACTTAAAAATCTCCCAACAAAAAAATCTCCTGGTTCAGATGGCTTTACACCAGAATTCTATCAAACCTTCAAAGAAGATCTTTTACCTATGCTGCAGAAATTATTCCAAAACATTGAGGAAGGAATTTTGCCCCAATACAGTCTATGAAGCAAACATTGCCCTGATACCAAAACCAGGAAAAGACCCAACTAAAAAAGATAACTTCAGGCCAATTTCACTAATGAATATAGATGCAAAAATTCTCAATAAATTCCTAACAAATAGATTACAGCTACACATTAAAAAAAATCATTCATTGCAATCAAGTAGGTTTCACTGTGGCAATGCAAGGCTGGTTTAACATATGCAAGTCCATAAACATAATTCACCACATCAACAGAAGCAAAAACAAAGATCATATGATCCTCTCAATAGATACAGAAAAAGCATTCAATAAAATTCAGCATCCTTTTCTAACTAGAACACTTAAGAATATAGCAATAGATGGCATGTTTCTTAAACTGATTGAGACCATCTATGACAAACCCACAGCTAATATTATGTTGAATGGAGTAAAACTGAAAGCTGTTCCACTTAGAACTGAAATCAGACAAGGTTGTCCTCTATCACCACTACTATTCAACATAGTGTTAGAAGTTCTAGCCAATACAATCAGGCAAGAGAAGGAAATAAAGGGCATCCAAATGGGTGCAGAGGAGGTCAAAATCTCACTCTTTGTTGATGATATGATCTTATACTTAAGGAACTCCAAAGACTCAAACACAAGACTCCTGGAAGTGATCAAAAAATACAGCAATGTCTCAGGATACAAAATCAATGTCCACAAATCAGTAGGCTTTGTATATACCAATAATGATCAAGATGAGAAGCTAATCAAAAACACAGTTCCCTTCACAGTAGCTCAAAAAAAAAAAAAAAAAAGAAAAGAAAAGAAAGAAAGAAAGATCTAGGAATATACCTAATAAAATAGGTAAAGGATCTCTACAAAGAAAATTACATAATCCTAAGAAAAGACATAGCAGAAGATATTAATAAATGGAAGAACATACTATGCTCATGGCTGGGAAGAATCAACAATATTAAAATATCTATACTTCTCAAAGCAACCTACAGATTCAATGCAATCCCCATTAAAATACCAACATCATACTTTCAAGATTTGGAAAAAAAATTCTTCATTTTGAATGGAACCAGAAAAAAAAAACCATATAGTTAAGGCAATTCTTAGTAAGAAAAACAAAGCCAGGGGCATCAGCCCATCAGACTTTAGGCTATACTACAAGGCCACAGTGATCAAAACAACATGGTACTGGCACAAAAATAGAGATGTTGACATTTGAAACCAAATAGGAAACCATGAGATGAGACTAACATCTTACAGCCACTTGATATTTGATAAACCAAACAAGAGCATACACTGGGGAAAAAATCCCTGTTCAATAAATGGTGTTGAGAGAACAGGATAGCTGCATGTAAAAGACTGAAACTGGACCCATACCTCTCACTACTTACAAAAATTGATTCAAGATGAATAAAAGATTTAAACCTAAGCCAAGAATCAATAAAAATCCTTGAAGAAAGTGTTGGGAAAACACTTGAAGATATTGACCTGGAGAAAGATTTCATGAGGAAGACTTCTGTGGCAATTGCAACAACAACAAAAATAAACAAATGGTACTTAATTAAACTGAAAAGTTTCCGTACAGCTAGAGAAACAACCAAAGCAAACAGACAACCTACAGAATGGGAAAATATATTTGCATACTATGAATTAGATAAAAGCTTGATAACTAGGATCTACTGAGAACTGAAATTAATCAACAAAAAAAGATTCAACAATCTCATATATCACTGGTGAGAGACATGAGTAAAACCTTCTCTAAAGAAGACAGACGAATGGCTAACAAACATGGAAAATGCTCATCATTCCTAATCATCAGAGAAATGCAAAACAAAACCACTCTGAGATATCTAATCCCAGTGAGAAAGGCCCAAATCATGAACTCTCAAAGCTGCAGTTGCTGGCATGGATGTGGAGAAAAGGGAACATTTTTACTCTGCTGGTGGGACTGCAAACTAATACAACCTTTCTGGAAGGAGAATCCTCAAAGAACTCAAACTAGACCTCCCATTTGATTCTGCAATTCCATTACTAGGTATCTACCCAGAAGAAAAATAATCCTTTTATCATAAGGACATTTGCACTAGATTTTTATTGCAGCTCAATTTATAGTCACCAAACTGTGGAAACAACCTAAATGCCCACCAACCTAGGAATGGATTAACAAGCTGTGGTATATGTATACCATGGAATACTACTCAGCCATTAAAAAAGATGGAGACTATATCTTTTGTATTAACCTGGATGGAGGTGGAACACATTCTTCTTAGTAAATCATCACAAGAATGGAGACGCAATAATACAATGTACTCAGTTCTAGTATGATGGGATTAGATAAGTTAATACAAGGTGGGGGATAGGGGAATGAGGGGGTGGAGAGAGGGGAGCAGATTGGGGGATAGGGGTCACCGTGTCTGGCACACCTCTTGGGGACAGGACACAATTATAAGAGGGACGTCATCTAACAAATGCAATCAGTGTAACCTAATTGTTCATATCCTCAATGAATCTGAAACAATAAAGAAAAAAATTTAGATCTCAGGCCTTATCCTAAGCCTACAGAAACACAATTTTCATTTTAATAAGCTTCCCACTGGACATATAGATATTATAAAGACTGAGAATTGATATGGTAAGACTCAATATCACATATAAGCAGGTACTTTTAAAACATTAAAACACTGTATTAATATAAAATGTTTTATAATAATGAATAGAAACTGGATGTTTCTTATTTATCATGATTGCATATGCAAAATTTTGTTCACTTTTCAGCTTTATATAATTTAATTTTACAATGAAAATTATAAATTATCATGATGTGGGTTAATACTCTATTTGTTTTATTTCAATTTTTTAAATTGAAATCTCTACCTGTGTTGTACATTTCAGATATCACAACTCTTAAATAAAATAAGAATTCAGTCCATCAATTACATCCTTACTTCCCTACATTAACTGATAATATGAACAACCCAGCTCTTCATTGTTGCATGTTTTGTTTTCAACAGTGAGGTCTTTCAGCACGAAACTGCTGTGATCTAGGACAGGTGGGGTGCGTGTAGTTCTAACCTTTGGGAAGAGAGGATTCATTGGATGGGGCCAGGGAAGTGCCTTGCTGTAACTGAAAGGATCAGGGCTGAAGGGAAACAGTTCACTCCTGAGTTCGGAGGTGCCAGGGGCTTCTCCATACTGGGATGCTGAGTTCCGTTCCAAGGCTATGGAACTTGGCAGTGACAGAACGATGTGTATGGTGTGTGTCATTCTGTCCCTCTTTTTCTCTGTAGCACAAGACAGGAAAGCAATACCCTGTTCCCAGAGGTTGCTGTCTTGTCTCTCCTGAGGAAGGACAAGTGGCCCCAGCTGAGAAGTTTGCTTTTCTAAAGAGTTCCCACATAATGCTGATCCTGATGGTTAGTAAATCTAACTTTGAAAACAGCTGACTTAGGTAACGCTTTACAGTTTATAAAGACCTTTCATGCATTCTATCACACTGAATCTAGGTAACTTAAAAAATATTAAGTTAAAATTGGTTGGGTTTTAAGACTAATACGACCAATATTGGGAATACTATGAGATAGTGAGAAGAGCAAGGATTTTGAATAGTGAATATGTACTGAGCCAGTGGTTCTGACCCACAGGAACTGTATTAAATGGTTGCAGCATTAGGAAGGTTGAGAACCACTGTACTAAGCACTGCTTTGTTCCAGGCATCAGGCAAATGTTGGTTCAGAGAACTTAAACAACTTGCCCAAATTGGCTGGCTGGAAACAAGAAGTAAGATTTGGACCCAGGTGATGGGGATCCAAGCTCCATGCACACTGTCATTCTGTGGTATTGCTTTTTCTACAAATGATAAAATCCTTGTTACTCAAAACATATTTGTGGCAATTATAAGCTTAAGTACAAGATCCCTGGTCAGGCCAACATCCTCTAGCTTCAGAGAACAGAGGCTAAGTCAAATTCACCTTGGAAAGGAGGACATCTGTGGATGAAAGCTGTGACGTTGCCAAAAGCGAATGAGTTCCATCATCAACCAGTTCTGTCTCTCTCATCATGGACTCTTTGGTATCTGCAAATCTCAGCCAATCTCTATTTTCTTCTGTGATTTGGGTTTCCACAGCTTATTCACATGGATCTCGTGACATTGTTTTCCTGATACCCTCACTGTAAACTAGGTCAATCTCACAATATTTCCTAATGCTTGAAGGCAAGAATTGGAGAGGCTAGGTGTAAATGCACCCATTCTGATCTGGGCAGTCCGGAAAGTAACTTAGGCACTGAGGGCAGGTGCAACATGCTTTATTCAGCTCACAGCTGCTGGTGAGCCACATGGAGATTCTGCCTTTAGGCAGCTTGAGGCAGCAGGTGAGCTACACAGGAGGTCCACCCAAACAAGAAAGTCCTGTGCACTGCGATACTCAGGGGGACAAAAGCTGCAAAATTCCAAGCACTATTTGCATAAGCATGATGTCACTGAGTGCAGTTCGGTTAGCCTGGAAAAACATAGCAACCTTCGGCGGCACCATGGGTAAGAAAGCCCAATTTTGTCCGGCCCTACACTCCACGTTTGGGGCTTTCTCACCTCACAATCTATCTACAAGTTGTGATTCTTTCACGAATGTCCCTGTGCCAGGAGTGTGGAACTCTATATTCAAACGTCACAACGATACAAGTCATAACAGCAACATAGGTCACAGTAAGGGACACCGAGAGGCAAGAAGGAATTGCTAACACATACACATCAGATTCCAGGGTGCTTGTTTGAAGTGAGGACCTGTGCCAGGGATTTTATTATTGCCTTTAAATCCTTGGTGATGTTAGTATCATCAAGGTGGTTCTGGCAGCCACAGCAGTTGCAGCAGTTTGAACTCTGTCACGTGTGCACCTCTGCACTCTGTACCCAGTGTGCCCTCCCTGTGCCACTGCCCGAGTCGCTGCCTTGTGGGCTCCTGCACCGCGGCCAGCCGCGGTGGTTTCTCAGTGCTGCTGCAGAGCTGCTTGCCCGGCGCCTGCGCCAACACACAGCAGTTCCCACAGACCCCCCGTATTGGCGTGCCCACGCACCACCACTTTGACAGCTCTCACCTGCATGTGTAATTCTCCCATTGACATCTGTAGTTACAAGTCTCCTAACACATCTACCAGATGGGAGAAACACATATGCAACGTCCTTGGGGGAGGCCCTTCCATACCCAGTGGCGCTCCACTGGCTTCACCTCCATAGTCTGGCCTCCATAGAGCACAGAACATTCTGTCCCAATGTCAACCAGGGCCAACACCCACTGTACCTAAGTCAGGAGACAAGTGTATTATAAGTTTCATATGAGGCCTCTATGCCCTCCAAGCGGTTTCGTTGGCCTGCCCCCCATTTAAAAAGAAAGGGTCTGCCTCAGGTTCATCTTCTCCCTGAGGCAAACTTGCAGAGGGACAACTGGAACGACGGAATAGTTGACTCTCCCCTTTCCACGGTCTCCCTCCCTTTTGCCCTGGCATTTCGAGACACCTACACAGGGAGTTGGGATCACTATCAAGGACCCAAACAGGGAAGCTGGGCAACACGGGGTCTCCCATCCCACCAGGAACAGCCACTCCTCAACAGGACCCTGAGGATCCAAACACATGACATATTGCATACCCAGCTCCCGGTGACAAACAGGACCTGGTGGGTCCCCAACATTAGCACGTAGGTGTATCGTGACAAGAACTACTTTCTCTATTCCAGGGGCATCCAGGACAATGTTATTCACCCTTAGAGCACAGAGCCACAAAATCAGGCAGCCAGAGTCTCAGGCTTCAGTATAACCTGTTTCCCCAGCTCCACCAACTCCATTTGAGTATATAGACAAAAGATGGAGTGCTTGGTTACCTGACAGGATGTGGCTGCCTGCCCTCCTGGGGGCCTTTGCTGTTGCATTTTTGTTTTTATTTATTTTTTATGAAATCATACCTGTGTACGTTTATGGGGTACAAGGTGCGGATTTGATATACAATGTGGAATGCTTACATCAGAGTGTTTAACATAACTATCACCTTATTTACTTATTTGTTGTGGTAAGACATTTGTATTATTAATAGTTTTGAAAAGTACCATTGCATTGTGCCCAATAGGTGAGGTCCCACCAAACACCCTCCCTCCTCCTGTTCTTCCCCCTCCCCTCCCTCTCTCCTCTTCCCTCCTTTCTAAACTATAGTTTTGTTTTATAATTCATATGAATGTGCAGGTGATTATATATTGGTTTCATAACAGTATTGAATACATTGGATAATTTTTTGCTTGTTCTTTGAGATACTTTACTAAAAAGAATATATTTCAGTACCATCCATGTAAACATAAAAGATATAAAGTCTCCATCCTTTTTAATGGCTGCATAATATTCCAGAGTGTACATATACCACAATTTGTTAATCCATTCATGGTTCAGTGGGCACTTGGGCTGCTTCCATGACTTGGCAATTATGAACTGGGCTGCAGTAAACATTCTGGTGCAAATGTCTTTGTTGTCAAATGATTTTTCATCATCTGGGTATATACGTAGTAGAGAAATTGCAGGATTAAACAGTAGGTCTACTTTTAGTTCCTTGAGTATTCTCCATAATTCTTTCCAAAGAGGCCGTTATTAGTTTGCAATCTCTCCAGTGGTGCAGAAGTGTTACCTTCTCTCCACATCCACACCAACATCTATAATTTTGGGATTTTGTGATATGGGCTGATCTTATTGGAATTAGATGATGTCTAAATATGGTTTTGATTTGCATTTCTCTGATGATTAAAGATGATGAGCATTTTTTCATGTGTTTGTAGGCCATGTGCCTATCTTCTTCAGAGAAGTTTCTATTCAAGTCTCTTACCCACAAAGAAATGAGATTATTTGTTCTTTTCTTATTGATTAGTTTGAGTTCTCTGTGGATACTAGTTATCAGACCTTTGTCAGAAACATAACCTGCAAATATCTTCTCCCATTCTGAAGGCTGTCTGTTTGCTTTACTTACTGTGCGCTTAGCTGTGCAGAAGCTTTTTAGTTTGTGTCAGATGCCAGTAATATATTTTTGGCGTTGCTTCAATTTCCTGGAGGGGTCCTCCTCATATAATATTTTTCCCAGGCCAATATCTTCAAGCATTTTCCCTGCACTCTTTTCTAGTATGTTTATAGTTTCCTATCTTAAGTTTAAATCTTTTATCCAGTGAGAATCAATTTTTGTTTATGGTGAAAGTGAGGGCTCAGTTTCAGTCTTCTACAGTCCGCCAGTCAGTTCACCCAGCATCATTTGTTAAATAGGGAATCTTTCCACTAATGAATGTTTTTGATAGGAATATCAAAGATCAAATGATGATAAGTGACTGGGTTCATCTCTTGGTTCTTTTCCATATATCTACCTCTACATTTTGTGCCAGTACTGCGCTGTTGTTAGTTTGTTTTTTTTTTTTTCAGTTTTTTTTTTTGGCCAGGGCTGGGTTTGAACCCACCACCTCCAGCATATGGGGCTGGCGCCTTACTCCTTTGAGCCACAGGTGCTGCCCTACTGTGCTGTTTTGATCACTATAGATTTATAGTATAGCCTGAAGTCTGGTAATGTGATACTTCCTGATTTGTTTTAATTTCTGAGTAATATATTGGCTATTCAAGCTTTTTTCTGATTCCATATAAAATGAAGTACTATTTTTTCAAGATCCATAAAGTATGATGTTTGTGCTTCAATAAGGATTGTATTAAATCTGTATATTACTTTGGGTAGTATGGACATTTTAATAATGTTGATTCTTCCCTTCACAGCCATGAGCATGGTATGTCTTTACATTTGTTAAAATCTTCAGCTATTTCTTTTATCAGAGTTTCATAATTCCTTTTTTTTTTTTTATTTTGAGACAGTCTCACTATGTTACTCTTGGTAGAGTGCTGTGTGGAGTCACAGCTCACAGCAACCTCAAACTCTTGAGCTTAAGGAATTTTCTTGCCTCACCCTCCCAAGTAGCTGGGACTACAGGTGCCTGCCACAACGCCTGGCTATTTTTTGTTGTAGTTTTCATTGTTGTTTAGCAGCCTGGGCTGGGTTTGAACCTGCCAACCCTGGTGTATGTGGCCAGCACCCTAATCACTTAACTAAGGGTGCTAAGCCTCATAATTCTCTTTATAGAAGTCTTCACATCCTTTTGTTGGCAATTATTTGCCTTTGTTGGTAATTATTTACCTTTGTTAGGTAAATTCCCAGATATTTCATCTTCTTTGGCACTACTGTAAAAGGAATAGAATTCTTGACTATATTTTCAGCTTAACTATTGTTGATACATATGAAAGCTACTGATTTGTAAGTATTGATTTTGTGTCCTGAGATGCTGCTGTATTCCTTTGTCAATTCTAAGAGTTTTATAGGTGAGTCCCTGGGGTTTTCCAGGTATGAGATCATATCATCCATGAAGAGAGAGAGTTTGATCTCTTCTGATCCCATTTGTATACTCTTGATCACTTTCTCTTGCCTGATTTGCAATGGTTAAGACTTCCATTACAATGTTGCATAGCAATAGAGATAAGCAGCATCCTTGTCTAGTTCCAGATCTAAGTGGAAATGTTTTTAACTTTACTCCATTCTATATGATATTGGCCATGGGTTTGCTATAGATGGCCTCTATCAGTTTAAGAAATGTCCCATCTAAGCCTATTTTCTTAAGTGTTCTCATCATGAAGGATACTGGATATTATCAAAAGCTTTTACTGTATCAATTGAAAGAATCATATGGTCTTTTTTTATTTTATTTATGTGATGTATTATATTTATAGATTTATGTATGTTGAACCAACCTTGTAACCCTGGGACAAAACCAACTTGATCATGGTGTATAATTTTTTGATGTGTCTTTGAATTCTGTTTGCTAGCATCTTATTGAATTTTTTTGCATCAATATTCATTAATAATACGGGTCTACAGTTTTCTTTCTTTTTTGAGTCCTTTCCTGGTTTGGGCATCAAGGTGATATTTGCTTCATAAAATGTGTTAGGAAGTATTCCTTCTTTTTCTATGCTTTGGAAAAGGTTGTATGATATAGGTACCAGATCCTCTTTAAAGGTTTGGTAGAATTCTGATGTGAAGCCATCTGGTCCCAGACTTTTCTTTTTTGGGAGATTTTGTATAGTTGATGCTATTTCAGTGATTGATAAAATTGCTAATTCTTTCTGGCTGAGTCTAGGAAGGTGGGGTGCTTCCTGGTTTTGGTTCATTTTCTCCAGATTTTCATATTTCTGAGATAGAGTTCTTTTGTAGTAATCTTTGAGGATTTTTTGAATTTCTGAGGTGTCTGTTATTATTTCTTTTTTATCATTTCTCATTGACAATATTAGGGATTCTGCTTTTCTATTTCTGGTTAGGCTAGGCAAAGTTTTACCAATTTTATTAATCTTTTCAAAAAATCAAATTTTTGTTTCCTTGATCTTCTGAATGATTCCTTTGTTTTCAATTTCCTTTAATTTTTCCCCAATTTTGGTTATTTCTTTTCTTCTGCTGGGTATGGGGTTGGAATGTTATTCCTTTTCCAGTTGCTTGAGATGATCCATTAAGTTGTTGGCTTCTGTCTTGGTGCCTGTAGCTCAGTGGCTACGGCGCCAGCCACATACTGGAGCTGGGGTGTTCAATCAGCTTGAGTTGCCAAACAACAATGACAACTACAACCAAAAAAAAAAAAAAAAGCTGGGTGTTGTAGCAGGTGCCTATAGTCCCAGCTACTTGGGAGGCTGAGGCAAGAGAATTGCTTAAGCCCAAGAGTTTGAGGTTGCTGTGAGCTTTGACACCACAGCACTCTACTAAGGGCAACACAGAGAGACCCTGTCTCAAAAACAAAACAAAACAAAACAAAAGTTGTTGGCTTCCTCTCTTTCTGTTTTCTTGTTGAAGCCTTCCAATGCTATAAATTTTCCCCTTAGTACTGCCTTTGCAGTATACCACAGGTTTTGATAATTTGTGTCTTCATTATCATTTTGTTCCAAAAATCTGGTGATTTCCTTCTTAATCTCATCTTTGATCCAGCTATCATTTAGCCTAAGATTATTTAGTTTCCATGACCTTGTTTGAATATGAGGATTCCTGTTGCTGTTGAGTTCAACTTTTATTCTTTGATGGTCTAAAAAGATACATGGAGTAATATCTATTCATTTACATTTGTTGAGGTTTGACTTGTGTCTTAAGATATGGTCAATTTTGGAGAATGAACTGTGGGCTGATGAGAAGAATGTATATTCAGTTTTATTAGGATGAAATGTTCTGTTGATGTCTGTTAAGTCTATTTTTTCTAGGGTCAAGTTTAAGTCCATTATTTATTTGTTTAGTTTCTTTTTTTTTTATTGAATGATAACTATGTACATTAATGCACTTCTGGGGTACAGTGTGGGGTTTTCACATGCATTCTGAAATACTTCCATCAAACTGGTCAACACAGCCTTCATGTCATTTTCTCAGTTATTGCTTTA